>MU160767.1:36882-64995 GCA_015888305.1 Antheraea pernyi | reverse complement strand
ATTCTTTTTATATGTACAGAAAGAGATAGACAGGAGCTTATATTTATTTCTATTATTAAAATCATACACAATTTTCTGAATTTTTAACTCATTATATATCTAAATATGTTTCTTTCGTTTTTTAATTATTTTTAATTCGAATTATTTCATTCCATTGTGGTTTTACAATAACAAATACAATCGTAATATATTTATCAGTGCTTAGGATTTAATTACACTATTAACATTACGTGTTTCGACCAGTGGGCGTAATTGCAGCACAGACACAGATTACGTTTATTCCGCCCACGTTTAAATTGAAATAATCTCTTTGTCTGGAATCTGGACGTATGTAGTTTGAAGTACTCGCTTTATCCATTAACAATGTCCTCTAGCAAAAAACATATATTTTAAATTAAACTTTTCAGATTTTCTGAGAGTCATTTTGACATTCCCTAGGTACATAAATATATTTAGATGTATGATTGAATCTCAGTCTAGTACAAGAAGTGAATAATATATTTCAATGAATGCCAAAATTAGCTTTATATTAGTCGTGTCGAAGAAGGTCAGTTTTATTTTAATACTCGAGACTTAATCTGCATTGTCCTGCGCATGCGCACTGCACCGCTTTTCCACGTCTCCACGATAATACATAGCTGAATGCGTTATGCTTATAAACATCGTAGTGTCTTAAAACTTTAATACATTTATATTATATGAAGATATTGTTATTATTTTTATCTTAGACTAGCGGGCCCGGCAGACGTTGTCCCGCCCTGACTATAAAAAAATCCTTGACAAATACTAAAACCTTCCTCATTAATCACTTTATCCACTGGTGAAAACCGCATGAAAATCCGTTCAGTCGTTTTTGAGTTTATCGCGAATAGACAGACAGACAGACGCGGGACTTCGTTTCATACTATTTAATAATAAGGATCAAGTGATCACAAAGTATAAGTAAAAACATTTGATCGAAATCTATTCAGCAGTTTTTACGTGATACGCGTACAATCGTATACCTCGATCATTCTACTCATATAAGATAACGAGATGGATTATTTAAATAAAGTACCGTCGATTCAAACATTGGAAACAGTAATATGGTGGAACAAGAATGATATGACGTATGTACTGAACAAGAGAGTAAAAATTATGCCGAACATCAACACCTTCAAGTTTTGTATTGTGTTCAGTTACGTATATGTCTACATTTTATTCACACTACAATCGATGACAAAGACATTGGTTGTTTGCAGAAAAATTGACATAGTTTTTATTGTTACCTATACTTTTTCATATTATAAAGAGGTAACGTCTGTGAGTTTGTGAGTCTGTGAGTAATATCTGAAACTACTGGTACGGATTTGAATTATTCTTTCAGTGTTGTATAGCTCATTTATTGCGGAAGGCTATAGGCTATATAACATCCCCCTAAAACCAATAGGAGTGGAGCGTCAACGAATAATGTTTCAAAATCAGGGGTTTTTTTCCTCTTGAAAGCTTCCGCTGCGTGTAAACGTTAGTCCAAAGTAATTATTTCACGCAGATGAAGTCGAAGGCAGAAGCCAGACATTCAGTATGATGCACTTATGTGTATGACATACTCGTATAGATACAATGTTATTATAAGCAAAAAGCTGTATAATATGTAGGTGGCAGAGTCACGTTGAAGTTATTACTGGTTTCAGCATGAATGGGTCGGCTCGACCAGGGTAGTACCACCCTCTCACAGAACACCTACGTGAAGTAACAGTGCTTGCATTCTTGCGTTTCGTTCGATCAGTGAGAGCGCTGGAGGCCCACCTTCTCTCCCCCTCCTCTCATCCATCGACTCTCCTCTCTCCCCTCCCCCATTCCGTTCCCCCAAACACAGGCTGGAACGCACTTACGACTCCCCTGGTGCTGCTAGTGTCTATGGATGGCGTTGATCGTTTACAATCAGGTGACCCGCCTCTTCGTTTGCCTCCTATGATATAAAAAAAGGTAGATATATAATTGTTGTTATTGGTTCCACAACTAAGAAGTTTTTGAAACTCACTGAAAATGTCGAGTACGAATGAAATGGATCCACTTTATTTATTGAATATTAGATGACGTTGGCGTAATAGGGACCTAACTTGAACGTATACTGATCTCAAAAAATCACTGTAAATGCTTGTAGCAGTGTTTGTAAATAAAAACAATATAATATAAAATAGTCTATCACAACTAGATATCGTTAATAGTCTTAGACGTTTGAAGCCTTTTTCTTCTAGAAATGACGTTCATACAAACTTAACGCATAATTATTAAGCAAATATATTAATTTAATAATGTAATATATGGATTATATATTCAGAGGTTTATAGATTATAACTCTATCAGTATTACTTTTCCAAGAGCCGCGTTATTGATAACTAGGAATTGTGCATATCTATGTAAATAAAAATCAATTGCCGAATGTTTCTAAACCTCATTCAAAACGGTTGCATCTAATCCGAAAATACTTTTTTGTTGTATTTACATAGTGAGGACAAGGTTTTTATATAAGAAAGTAATTGAAAAATCGCACGGAACAGGTGATAAAATCTCGATATAAAAAGTAAGTGAGTAAGGTAGAAAATAGTAGGGAGACCTTTAAAACAATTGGCATATTCAATTTCATTCATATTCATTACTATTATGTCATTAGATAGTGGTACTGTACAAGGAAGATTTGTAATTTAAACATCCGTGCGAAGGTAGAGCGAGCAGGTTGTAAAAAATATTTGTTTAACTTCGTAGCCATTTACTCAGCACCCTGTATCGCGACATTGTCCACAATCAGATAACAATAGCAGCCATCGTCATTCAGAGTCGTTGTCGTTAAACTATCAAACGACGGCAAATACAATAGCATAAGTCACTACATCTGTGGCTGGATTGAATCTATTTCATTCCAGAACGCGACGTGTGGTGCTTTAATATGAAAATTTTACTCGCGAGATTAATATACTATTGGAAGTTGAAATCAAATTAAATTAATACTTTATACGCACGTATATGATATTATGTTAGCTTTTGCCATTGGCTTTCCTCGCGTTAATGTAAATTTGACCTATAATTCGGGAACAGATATTCTACGAGTATGTATTTTTAGTAATAGTTTCCTTTTAGTGTCCTTTTAGGAGTAATTGAGATGTGAAAGCGTAACAAACAAACAATCCTACTTTTGCAAGTATAATATTATGTACGATATAATTATAAACAGAAAATAAAGACTGTGTTTCGTGCCATATTTCAGGATTAAACTATTTAAAATATTTCCTAGCTTCCTATATAGGCCCTATAGTATTGGGTTTTCCTGTTTTTTGTGTTCTATAGTCCCTACTATATCAGTATCAGTGTAATCAAATAATGCATTAAATCATAACAAAACAAACCTTACGTCCGTTTTCAATAATCATTTAATACGTCCTAACAAGTATCGGTTATTACAACTTTATAGATATTGATATTCACACACAAAAATACTCATTGTCCTTACAATTTTAGTCATATATATTTTTTTATGGCAAGAGGAGACAAACGAACTGGTCGGTCACCTGATTTTAAGTGATCACCACCGTCCATAGACACTAGCAACACCAGGGCAGTCGCAAGTGCGTTGCCAGCCTGTGTATGTAGGAGGGGTAGGGAAAGCAGGTGGGCCTTTATTTCTCTTTTAATTCTACATTTAATCTGTGAAAATGGATTAACATCAACAATTGTACTGCGGGTAATATTCATGATAGTTTTAAACACTTTTATCCGATATAGAAAGCAGTATTTTATCGGTTTGCCATAAAAGAAAATCAAAAATAAGATATGTTCAATTTACATATGCAAGTAACAACGCCATCGGCGATGACCGAAAATCTTTTGCTGACGGTAATCTAGCAGACCTAACACAAGTTTTTGTAATAGAAGCGTTCGCGTTCCTCATCCTTACATATTTTAAAAAGCAATGTTTCCCAGCCGGTCTGTTCATTAATATGCTTATACAAGATTTACATGAATCTTTATTTAAATTATAGGTATATTTTTTGTCCCGATTTTAATATTACTCTTGTTATCTTGTAGTATATACAACAAGTTATGAGGTTAAAAGTCGATTTAGTTGACAAAAAATGACTACAAGTGGTCTATGTTCCAATATTTTACCACTTAAAATATTGATATTATTAATAAAGGAGTAGACAATATTGTAAAAGAGACGTTCTTTAAAAAATCTACAGTTTCATAAATCTTACTGTATCTACCTTTGACCTGTGACCTGTTACGTGACAAAGCAAAACATAAATGTTAAACGCGTCATGCTAAACATTAATTTTAATCGAATTTGAATGATTTCGTCATCATTATGAAATATATTAGTCCTTTGCGGCATCCATTTTGATCCCATTGTTTAGGTAATAAATAATTTCTACAAAATGGCTCTACAATTAATATTTAGACAAGAGATAAAACACGTAATTTTAAAAAAGCTTTATTAAAAATAACACTAAAAACACAGTGTGGGTCGTAAAGAGAAACGATAGAAGTGAAACCTCTGTATAATAGGGAAACGTTGTAATTTTAAAAAATACAACAAAAAGCCAACATCGCTCGGTGTTCCCAAAAAGTCACCCATCTAAGTACTGACCGCGCCAGACGCTGCTTAACTTCAGTAATCGGAGGAGAACCGGTGTTTTCAACGCTCTACTAGACACAGTGTTTACCCCCACCACTTTTCGTTACACAAAATGGTTACAGATCAGAATTTCAAAGATAAGAAGTTATAATTCCAAAATTTTGTCGAATAAGCGAGTTGTGCCGAATGTACAGCTAACGTATTATATATTTATTAAAAAAATTACAGGACATTGAAAATATGTATCAAAGAACTTGAAAACATAGCTAAATAATTAAATCGCCGTTAATATTTAAAAGATGTTTTAGCGTGTGTTTGTTGTAAAATGAATTCGCATAGTTCTACAATTGACTATTAGGGAGTTTTTGGCGGGATCTTGGCCTGTCATGTAGTGGATTTATTTTTTTATTCATAATCTTGTTTTACTTGACTCTATATTGTGTAAAATTGGTGGTGTTTTATGTAATATAGTTTGTTTATTGTGTATAAGTGAAGTGAATGGAAAATAATACCACGGACCATGAATTCTGAGATGCCACATAAATTCCATGGAAAGTTCTAACAAGTTGGCCACCATCTTGTTAGATCATTGAAATTATATCAAGAAACTTGTAATATCGATACTCACTTGACAATGGCAGTGATAGTCTAGTAGAAGACTGGTAGCCAAAATAGAATGGAAGAAGAACTTGAAATACTATTAACTACTTGACAATGGCAGTAATAATCTAAAAGATTGGTTGCCAAAAATAAAGTTAAAAATAATAATAATTGACTATTAAAAAAGGCGTATAATTTCTCGTATCAAATCTTATTCTTTTATAAATCTTTTATACAGGATTATTAAATTACATATTAGAGAGCCGGAAAATTACATTACACTACTGTTGACATTTTAAAGGTCTTTCAGCATGTGAATGACCTTAAATGGACTCAAATATGTTCTACAATTTAAAATTGAAAAAGGACGTATATTCCATTCCTTCATATCTTAAAACCACATAGATACAATATCTACTACAATTGTTTAATTACGAATTAGATGGACAGTTTCTTTGCTTTTCTTATCTCAAACTTGCATACCTTTTCTTTGTATCTTAATTTTAAGACCATTGTTCCGTGTATGAGTTCCGTATGTTGTAAATATTGTGTACATAAAAGTATGTCATGGATCCTTTGTTGATATGATCAGTGATTATTCGCTTTACCGTAAATAAAATAATACATGATAAGGTTTCAGCCGATGTTCTGTTTACCCGTCCATATAAAATCTATACTAATATATAAAGATGAATAGTGTGTTTGCTTGTTTGATTGAACGTGCTAATCTCAAGAACTACCAGTCCGATTTGAGAAAATCCTTCGGTTTTAGATAGCATATATCATCAGATATATATATCATCACGCTAAGACCAATAGGAGTGGATCACTAATGAAGAATGTTTCAAAATCGGGCACCTTTTTCCTTTTGAGAGATTTCGTTAGCGTTAGTATTATATACGTTGCCATAGTAACGTGGTAAGTTTCTATCGCAAACATTTTCAAAGTTTATTATGTTTTCCTATTCAAAAAGTTTATACTACTTTTATTTTCAATTTTTTATTTGTTCGCTATTACGTATCTGTTACGTATTATAAAAATAAAGTTAGTGTATGTACAATTAAAATAACAACTTTTTGACGAATGGATATGGCTACAAATAACCAAAAACATTTTTTTTAATACTTTGCCTATATTTTTATATTTTGTCTGTTTGTTTGTTCCAGGTAATCTCCAAAATGGCTGGACCTATTTTAACGGGAATTTTACTGTCAGATAGCCGAAATTATAGCGGTGACATATTCTATTTTATTTGTCCGGGGCTACGTCCGCATTGCTATTTCCAAAATGGTTGGCTCGATTTTCACGGGGTGTTGATAGATAGATAGCAGACCTCATAAAAGGGAATTTAGGTTTTTTATTCGCTTTCGGCCGCAGTGGAATATCCGTAATACTTGAACTAATTTTCATGGGACTTTCACTGGCAGATAACTCACCTTATAAGAAGTAACTTAGACTATTTTATTTTATTACTCAAGATATCGTCCGCAATATGCTACTATGATATATATAATATCCTAATCGGTTGGATCGACTTTCATGGGACTTATAGAGGCAGATAACTAGCGGGCTTGGAAGACGTTATCCCGCCTCGATAATGAAAATAAAACCTTGACAAATGATATCTAAACCTACCCCATGAATCATTATATCTACTGGTGAAAACAGAATGAAAATCCGATCTGTAGTTTTTGACTTTATCGCGAACTCATAAATAGACAGGCCAGAGTACTTTGTTTTTAACCGACTTCGAAAAGGGAGGAGCTTACTATGATCGGTTGTATGTATTTTTTTTAAATGTATGTTAATCGATATTTTCGTCAATTGTGAACCGATTTTAATGATTCTTTTTTTATTTGAATTGATAGACTACGTAGTGATGAATTGCTACCTGTGCATTCGTCCGTGTGAAATTAATCAAATATATGTTACGACCGCGTGAGACGTGTGCTTTACTGGACCCCAAGAATAAATATACAATATTGAAAGTTATATATTTGTTTGTGATATGAATTATATCATCTTTTTAGTTATTTTGGCGGCCATATTGTTTTATTTACCGCGTTTGCGTCTACATAACTCATTAATTATAGCATCGTGTAAGAATAACACAATGATATCAACAATATGGGCATGTTATATATGTTTTAAATGATTAATTAAACTTTTTATCTTTACAGTTACATACCACCGTCAGATTCAACTAAGGAACGCGGTTTAATTCTTTATTTTTATTGTTTCAGTAAAAAACGCTTTTTGTTGCAGTGACACGTAGTAATAGTCAATCAATTCCAGGTGAAAGTGGAAAGTAACATCGACTATAATATTTAATGTAGAAGGTTCTATTACCTAAAAAAATTATATTGGTTTTAGTAAGTTTAAAATATGGACTGGGTCATTTATTATAATTAATTTCTAGTACTAAAATTATGCGGTTTTTTTCGTCGCATTGATTACGCTATTGACCTAGCAAGGCTTTAACAGCTTCACCGGACTACTAAGGCGAGCACTTAAGGCACTCAGCCGATTTTATTTGACAACTAGCTCAAGGGTGCATGGCACACCTCAGCTTGGGCTGTTATGCTGATAAATTACCTTAGTAAAGATATTATAAATATCGGTTGTCTTATCCTGCAAACATTGTATGGAGAGCCTTCTTTCTTTGTAATTCGGTTAAATAAAACTGAGTTACAAACAATATCATTGTTATCTATGGAATTAGTTTGTAATATTTATCAGTAAATATTTTCTTCCCAAAATTTTGTTAGGTAACTATAATATTTGTATTGTACTGATCACAGATATGACGTTCAAAGAATTTTCGTTTCTCTGTCTCTCTATTTGTAAATCCAAATTTAACTCAAAAACGATTAATTTTTAAGAAATTATGTACATGGGAAATTTATATCACTCTTCAGATTCTAGGCTACTAGAATTAATAATAATACTTTTAGAAATTATTAATAATAATTAAGAAAACCTTTTTTATTATCAACGGATCTCGACATTTTTTTATATACGGGAAGTAGACACCATTAAAAAAAATATATGGTATAAACGTATTAATATTTAAATTTAGTAAAAGATATTGACTCATTATCTTCTTACCCTAATCCCACCTAAGTAGGATCAGCACAACATGTTTTCCTTTTCCACTCTCGCCTATCAGATGTCAACTTATTATTCACACCTTTGACACAAATATCATTTTTCACACAAGCCATCCATACCTTTTTCGGTCTTCCTCTACTCCCATATCGATTCACTATCGTGCTCAAAACTTTTCTAGTTACATGGTTTTCATCTCTCCTCATGACATGCCCATACCATGCTAACCTAGTACTCCTCAACTTTTCTGTCACTGGTGCTATTTTCAAGCTTCCTCTAATATATTCATTCTTAATCTTATCCATTCTAGTTACACCATCCACCTTAACAGAAAAGATAAAAATATCTGCTGACCAAATTTGAAGGTCCCACTCAGTCGTGTAATGCAATTTTTCCATTAAATTATTTCTGTCCCTCTATAATTATACTCGTGCGTACATTACGTCAAAACCATACAACGGACATTAACATGGCAGGCCACAAAAGTTATTTAGGCCACATACCATTACACAAAGCAAAATTTTCCAGTTTCAAATGATAAATTCCATCAAAATACAACTTATATAAAAAAATACATATTTGAACATTTTGAACGACATCAAAACAAATGAAAGAAATTAGATTATGAGATATGAAATATATTACTATATGTATATGTATAATATCACATCAGTTTGTAAGGACATAGTAAATAACTATAGAGGACATAGACCTCTTCACGAAGAAAGCAACAAGCCGAACCTCTCCGCTTGCACTGAGCGCTCAGGCGGAACGTGACAATGAGTCATGGTGTTTCTTGTATGCAGCTGGGTTCATCGATTTATAAGACGTTATCACGTAAAAAAATGTAATCTTATGAAAGACTGAAATTGAACTGGGATCATTTTGAGATGAACGATTCTAATTGATCGGAAATCAATTAGAAATCGAATACAGCATGAATTAAGGAATTCTAAATAAGATCCTAATGTTAACAGGTATAGCCTGGACTGTAGTACTACGCCGCCATGCTACAGATACGAACGCCATCTACTGTAACATGTAACGTGTACATTAGATATATGAATACTAATAGTATATCGAATGGGATGGGATTTATCATCAGCAACATACCTGGAACTTCAACCTACTATATACCAAACTCAGTGCTCACTAACACTATATAACAAAGTAATGAAAATTATAAGCTATACATTATCGAATAATATATCTTAAATCTTTTATTATATAGATATAATATGTCCGTATTGTCGATATACTTAAGTTATTCTTATACGTTGCTATAAACGCTGAGTTATGTAGAAGCAAACGCGGTAAATAAAACAATATGGCCGCCAAATTGACCAAAAAGATGATATAATTCATATTACATACAAATATATGACTTTCAATTATGTATATTTATTCTTGGAGTCAGTAAGGCACACGTCTCACGCAGTTGTAACATATTTTTGATCAATTTCACACGGACGAATACATAGGTAGCAGTTAATCACTACATAGTGTACCAATTCAAATAAAAAAAGAATCATTAAAATCGGTTCACAATTGACTAAAATATCGATTAACATACATAAAAAAATACATACAACCGAACATAGTAACCTCCTCCTTTTTCGAAGTCGGTTAAAAAAAAGTCCTCTGTCAGCTTATCTGTTCGCGATAAAGTCAAAAACTACCATTTTCACCAGTTTTTTACCATATTTTCACCAGTAGATAGAATGATAATTTATGGGGAAGGTTTAGGTATAATTTGTCAAGGTTTTCATTTTATTATCCGTCTCCGTCCGTATAACGTCTTCCGAGCCCGCTAGTTATCTGCCCGTAAAAGCCCCGTGAAAGTCGGTCCAATCAATTAGGAGATAGTAGGATATTGCGGACGAAGTCTTGAGAAACAAAATAAAATAGTCTAAGTTACTTCTTATAAGGTGAGTTATCTGCCAGTGAAAGTCCCGTGAAAATCAGTTCAAGCATTACGGATATTCCACTGCGGCCGAAGGCGAATAAAAAACCTAAATTACTTTTTATGAGGTCTGTTATCTACCAGTGAATAAATACCCCGTGAAAATCGGTCCAACCATTTTGGAAATAGCCATGCGGACGAAGCCACGAACAAATAAAATAGAATATGTCAACCGCTATCATTTCGGCTATCTGGCAGTAAAAAGTATAATTCCAATTAAATTAGGTCCAGCCGTTTTGGAGATTACTCGGAACAGACAAAATATAATAATATAAAAATATACACAAAGTATAAAACATTTTTTTGGTCATTTGTAGCCATATCCATTCATCAAAAAGTTGTTATTTTAATTATACATACACAAACTTTATAATACGTAATAGAGAACAAAGAAAAGTTTGGAAATAATAGTAGTATAAACTTTTTGAATAACAAAACAAAATAAACTTTGAAAATGTTTGTGATAGAAAGTTACCACATTACCATGGCAACGTATATAATACTAATGCTAACGAAATCTCTCAAAAGGAAAAAAGTGCCCGATATTGAAACATTCTTCATTGCTTAGAGAAGCAGAGGCTTCAATTGGTATTAGCGTGATGATATATAGCCTTCCTCGATAAACGAGCTATTTAAAACCGAAGGATTTTCTCAAATCGGACTGGTAGTTCCTGAGATCATCGCGTTCAACCAAACAAACAAACAAGCAAACTCTTCAGCTTTATATATTAGTATAGATGAGTCGATAGTCGATATCATAGATAGAGTCGCTCAATTGAAATTAATAAATTCGTTGGCATATGCCGGAACTCGCATCTGCGGAGGTCGGATTGGCATATCACCGGTAAAACCATTTTTTTCTGTAAATATTAGTTTAGAAGTAACACCTTATCCTAACTCTTCTAAGTGTGAATTGCTTCCGGTAGGTATTTTATGGTTTACTTACAAAATATTACAAACGAGTTCCAATATTTTCCGTCTAGGATTTTGATACAAAACCTTATACGCTATAATAAAAGCGTTATCTCCCGGCAACCAGGCACGCCCGACTTTAGTCATAATTTAAAAGATAAACGTAAAAGCAAGACGTAAAAAGTAATATAAAATAACATGCCTTAATAAAATCATTGTACAACAAGTACAAGTGTTTTGATAAAACCTATATACACGTACTTATTATATCATACATTTTCTTTGATCAAACACAAAATAATAATCACAGATTAAATTCCAGTTATCTATAGTCTATAAATCTATACCATAATATTATAAAGAGGTTCGGTGTTATTACAAATAGGTTGAATACGTATTGAATACTTGCTTTAAAAAGGTTTCGAATTAAATGCACCGCGGTCGCTGAATGTTCCGCCATCTTGCTCCTATGTCTCGTTTTGGTTACGTTGGGTTAGACTTGAGAAAAAGGATAACGCGAACTTGCCTCGGCCGAGCGCGGTGCATTTAATTCGAAACCTTTTTAAAGCAAGTATTCAATACGTATTTAATTTTGTTGTAATAACACCGATACAGTTTGTAAGTTTGTGACGTTTTAGAGGGTAATCTCAGGAACTACTGGTCCGATTTGAAAAATTTTTTCAGTGTTATATGGCTTATTTAATTTCATTCAGTTTATCGAGGAATATTATAGGCTATATAACATCACGCTAATACCAATAGGAGCGGAGCACTAATGAACAATGTTTCACAATCGGGATTCTTTTCTTCTTGTGAGCTTCTGCTGCGTGTTAGCGTTAGCTCAAAGTAATTATTACACGCGGACAAAGTCGCGGCCAGAGGCTAGTAAGTAATATAATAAAGTAATATCCTTACTAATATTATTCATTGTTACGTTTGCCCGCCATAGCTTTTTTTTTTTTTTATTGTAGCACGGCAAAGTGACTGCACTGTACCTGATGGTAAGCACAGTACAATCGAAAAACAACGGCGACCACCGAGAGATACGCCCTCCTCCGGCGGTCGTTGCTGTCATGCCGGCCTGCGTAAATGCCTCTTCACTATTCAACCATCATCGTGATATTTTGCATACGTGTTGTCAGGGGTACAGAAAAGGAGACAGGGTACCAGTCATCCTGTAGTACTTTTCCCGAGGTTTCCCTGTAGTACTTTTTACTTTACTTTTTAGATAAAATCTATATTAACACGAGCCAAGCCACGAGCTAAAGTTAATATTGTATAAGAAGATATTCTACATTGTGTACATTGAAAATTATTATTAACTCCAAAAAAAACAATTAAACAGCATAATGATTTTTTCCAAGAACAAATGGTAAACACAAGATAATTATTACAACCAAGAAAAGGAATTAAATTCCTTTTATAAATAACATTATAAAATAATATTTTTACTCATATAACAATGCAACTGTGAGTTTACTTGTTTCTTTGGACGACTGACGGCCTTGACGGCTCAACCAATCATCATAAATTTTTGCATATACGTTGTCAGGGGTAAAGAAGGACATTCATCCTGATGTACTGTTCCCAGGAGATAGTTCCTGGCGAAGCCGCGAACATAATCTATTACTGTATAATAAGACATTATACACCATGTACGTAGAAAATTATTATTAATTCCGAATACAGCAGATAAAAGGCACAATGATTTTTTTCCAAGAACAAATGTTTTTTATGGCAATTTAAGAATGCTAGTTTAATTCCATTAACCTAACGCCAAGACTGTACTGAATATCGAAATCATATTGCGTTCTAACAATTTTGGGATTGACATAATTACGTTTTATATGTTGTAAACAACTTCGCAATAAATATTTTTGATAAATATGGAAAATCAAGCAGACATCATATAACTAGACGTTCTCGCGTAGCTACATTTTATTTTTTACAAAAAAATAATTATTATATCTCTTATTTTCTTACTTTTTGCTTTAATATTGGAGTTAATTTAAAATTTAAAAATTATAACTTAATTTGGAGTTTAATATTTTCTAGAGAGGTTATTAAAGGACGTAGCGTAAATAAGTGAATGTTTTATTTATGTTATACTAACGGGGCCGGCGGATATTGTCATTCCCTGATATTAAATCAATATAGACAAATTATATACCTAAACCTTCCTCGTGAACCTCTCTATCTACTGGTGAAAACCGCATGAAATCTGTTAAGTAGTTTTTGAATTTATTGCGAACAGACAGACAGACAGACGCGGCAATGGACTTTCTTTTATACTATGTAATGCTGATGTTCAATTTCGAACGTGTATTTAAGAAAATATTCAATTATTTATAATCTCTTCTAAATATGTAAATATACATATTATATATATATATATAAACTCTAATAATAATGGACCAATCATTCTGAAAATTACCATACTTAAATGTTTTTTTATGGAAAAGATCTTTGCTATCCATATTACTATAACTTGTCACTAGAAGACGCTGTATAGTATCAACTTTTGTACTGTTCATCTGATCGTCCTAAACATATATACTTGTAGAGGATTTACCACAATATTCTTTTTAATTTCAAAACTTCACAAGTCTCATACGCTACTGCATCGGGTGGTTACATTACGATAATTAAATACATATAGTTTAGTCCAAGTAAATATTAGACACCGCTCCTAAATGTTTTTGAAAGAAGTTGACAATAGAAGCGTAAAAAAAACTTAAATATTATTTTCATCTGAAGGAATACTAATACAACTTAATTAAAATTAGAAGAACTGGAAAGTTCTCGTGAAATACTTCGGTTTTTACTCATTCTTTTCTTGAAATTCTTAGTAATAATTTAGAATATATACATTATTCTTCTCTAAGTAGAGTACTTTAGAGAACAAAGGTATTAATCATTACATAGTATAAAACAAAATCCCATACGGGGCTTGCTCAGCCTGAGGGGCTTGCTCGGCAGGAGGAGCTTGCTGAGCAGGAGGGTCTTGCTCCATGTCGGAGCCAGAATCGGAGTCGCTATCATCGCTATCGCGATCGCGATCGGGCGGAATGGGAAAGTTATTGGAAGCCTCGACCTTGGCATAGATCGAGGAAGCGGGCTTGGATGAGTGGGGAAAATCGACGCGACGCTTTACAGCGCACGCGTCGTAGTCGTCTACGAGACGAGGACAAATGCTGGCTATGAAACCGCGGAGGCTAATAAGTTCGGTCTCTAAGAGGCCGACTTCCGGATCTGAGGCCATACCGGGGCCGGAGGAGGGGAGTGGGGCGGAGGAAGACATGTGAAACCTCCCTGCCAGAGGGGCAGGGGGGCGCGCCTTAATGAATTTAACGGACTATCCCGAGTCCGGATCATAGGGAGCTGTGGGCGATGTGCAATGCCACACAGAGGACCTACAGTGCCTAGGGGGAAGCCCTAAACACGTATAGACATATACAGGCTGGAATTTTTTAATGCCACCTGGAAGGAAAGTACTCTAAATAATAGAGATAGCAAATTTTACTCCAAAGAAACATGTCTTTATGTTTGAAAAGAAATAAAACTGCATTTTAAGATTTTCTAAAATTCTCTTGCTTCACCCGGGAATCGAACCGACTAAAATCTGTATAAATGACACTCTGTAATTTTATTGCATCGATCGTTAGTGTCAATCACAAGGATGAAATCTCTCTAACATACTTGGTAAATTTAATGAAAGCAAAACCATGAAATCTGTACTTATAAATTCAACGGGTCGAGCTAAAGTACTTTAACTCAAAGATCAGATGGATCTTTCTGTTCACTTAATGTTAGTAATTAATAATTTATCATTGACGTTATTTATCAATTAAAATGACAAATTAAGTATTACTTAGATAAGACGATTGCAATAGCACGTGTTTGTAACGCAAACTCCTTTCTTAGATGCGACATAACTGCGTGCATGAGGTAGTTTTAAATATGGAATGTTACATTACAAAATAGATTGTTATTTGTTATTCATGTTTGATTGTTTAAAAAATCATTTCATATTTTTCTCACGGTAAAAATGGCTTATGAAGAACAATTTGATTTAATGGAAGCTTTTTTTTAAATAACAAAAATGTGATGCTAGTAGCTCTGCGGTGGTATGGAGAGAGATATCGAGACCGACGGCCACCAACTCGGTTCGTATTGAAAATAATGGTAGAAAATTTAAAGAATACGGGCAGTTACAAAAGTCGGCGGCAAATTCTTCAGCAGAACAATAACGATTTTGATCTAAATATTTTAACATACTTCGAAGCATTTCCGAAAGTTTCAAGCAGTGAAGCTGCCGAAATAATTGAACTCACGTACTTAAAGTGCTGAAAAAGTAAGAGTTTAAATGTTAGTATATAATAAATGTAGTCGGTTGGTGCAAAAATTGCATCCTGGGGATTGTGAGAGACGACTACAATTTTGTCAAAGCATGCAGAGAGAAATTGCCCGTAACCCTAATTTTTTGATCAACATTGTATGGTCTGACGAAACCAACTTCAGCAATATTGGTATGTACAATCGCCGCAATAACCACTCCTGGTCTCTAGTGAATCCGTTCGTGTTCGTGAAACTAACAGTCAAGTAAGATTTTCTTTCAACGATTGGTGCGGAATTATGAGAAATATGGTTGTTTTAGTTCACGTACACGAAGGTCATTTAAACACCGTCAAGTATCTTGAAATACTGAACCTCTTAAGAAATGAGTTAAATGGTTTTCCCGATGAAGAGCGAAACCAAATAATTATACAACAAGATGGTGCTCCAGCCCATAACAGCAAAATCTTCCTACATTAATAACCATTTTAATACCTGGATTGGAACAAACGGCACAATCAGATGGCCAGCGAGTGATCACCAGATCTCACCCCTTTAGATTTTTGTTTTGTGGGGATATGTAAAAAATAGAATTTATATTAAATCTTATGCGAGTGTAAACGAGTTGAGAGACGAACTTCAGAATACGATTTATAATATTTACTACAACACGTTATTAAAGATTACTAGAAATGAATTTGTGAAAAGAATAAATTTGGCACCATCTTGTTGTATAATTATTTGGTTTCGCTCTTCATCGGGAAAACCATTTAACTCATTTCTTAAGAGGTTCAGTATTTCAAGATACTTGACGGTGTTTAAATGACCTTCGTGTACGTGAACTAAAACAACCATATTTCTCATAATTCCGCACCAATCGTTGAAAGAAAATCTTACTTGACTGTTAGTTTCACGAACACGAACGGATTCACTAGAGACCAGGAGTGGTTATTGCGGCGATTGTACATACCAATATTGCTGAAGCTTGCCCACGATTTCACTTGATATTAAATGATGATGTGCCTAAGGTGGCAAACACGGTAAACCTAGATGGAGCTCGGTCGTAAGTGCAGCTGCCGGAACACAGCAATACGTGTTTGACGGAATATATTCAACTCGAAGGTGGTAGCTAGACAGGCGAGCTCAGAAAAATATACATTACGAAGGTAAAATTGATAGGAAACATGCTGATTTAAACCAATAATTTAATGTCAACGTTTTTCTTATATCAATAGGAATTTAAGAAGTTTATAGTTTTTATTATTATTTGCGAAACGAATTAATACGAAACTCCACAATAGCTACACTATAGGTGACGTCGTGTTTATAATATAATTATCTCATTAACATGTTGTGTAGATTTTACATATTAGGTATATTAGGATGTGTCAAGTGTCTAATTTTTTATTCTATGAATGATCTAAACTTTTTATTAAAGTATACAAAAATACGGATCTTCCTTAAACTCTAGTTGTCCATTTATGCACAATGCATTTTCCTGATAAAAAGTGGCGAAATATCACAACAACTTATGGATATATTTGACGGGTGTAAAAAGATGTCATCGCAAACAATACAATTTTAACCACATCCTATTGCTGTTAATATTTTTATCAGATTTGACTAATACCATAATAATAAGCTCGTTACTATAAGGGATATACTTCGTACCAAAGCTTCTAGTTTTAATGTTTTTTTTTTAACGTAGCTCGGCAAAGTGACTTTACTGTGCCTGATGGTAAGCACAGTACAATCCAAATACAATGGCGACCACCGAGAGACATACGCCGTCCATGCCTGCCAGCGAAGAGCTGGATATGCACAGCCCGCATAAGCGAATCACTCTGTAGTACCACCCTCTCACAGAACACCGACGTGAAGTAACAGTGCTTGCATTGTTGCCTTTCGTTCGGTCAGTGAGAGCGCCGGAGGCCCACCTCCTTGCCCTACCCCTCCCCCATACACAGGCTGGCAACGCACTTGCGACTACCTCTGGTGTTGCTAGTGTCTATGGACGGCGGTGATCACTTGCCATCAGGTGACCCGCCTGTTCGTTTGCCCGTTATAATACAAGGAAAAGATGATATTACCAATTTAAGTTAATATAGGAGATCTCGTTAAATTAATTTGGATATCAGGATTAAACCTGCGGAGATCGAATGGATCATCGGTAAAATCACTTATATGTCTTTTTTTCTTTTTTTTATATCAAATGCGATCTCGTTAAATTAATTTGGATATCAGGATTAAACCTGCGGAGATCGAATGGATCATCGGTAAAATCACTTATATGTCTTTTTTTCTTTTTTTTATATCAAATGCTGGCAAACGAACAGGTGGGTCACCTGATGTTAAGTGATCACCACCGGTGGGCCTCCGGCGCTCTCACTGACCGAACGAAACGCAACAATGCAAGCGCTGTTACTTCACGTCGGTTTTCTGTGAGAGGGTGGTACTATACCGGGCGAGCCGACGCATTAATGCTGAAACTACTAATAGCTACAGCATGGCTCTACAACCTTCAGATGTCTTGCCCACGATTTCACTTGATATTAAATGATGATGTGCCTAAGGTGGCAAACACGGTAAACCTAGATGGAGCTCGGTCGTAAGTGCAGCTGCCGGAACACAGCAATAGGTGTTTGACGGAATATATTCAACTCGAAGGTGGTAGCTAGACAGGCGAGCTCAGAAAAATATACATTACGAAGGTAAAATTGATAGGAAACATGCTGATTTAAACCAATAATTTAATGTCAACGTTTTTCTTATATCAATAGGAATTTAAGAAGTTTATAGTTTTTATTATTATTTGCGAAACGAATTAATACGAAACTCCACAATAGCTACACTATAGGTGACGTCGTGTTTATAATATAATTATCTCATTAACATGTTGTGTAGATTTTACATATTAGGTATATTAGGATGTGTCAAGTGTCTAATTTTTTATTCTATGAATGATCTAAACTTTTTATTAAAGTATACAAAAATACGGATCTTCCTTAAACTCTAGTTGTCCATTTATGCACAATGCATTTTCCTGATAAAAAGTGGCGAAATATCACAACAACTTATGGATATATTTGACGGGTGTAAAAAGATGTCATCGCAAACAATACAATTTTAACCACATCCTATTGCTGTTAATATTTTTATCAGATTTGACTAATACCATAATAATAAGCTCGTTACTATAAGGGATATACTTCGTACCAAAGCTTCTAGTTTTAATGTTTTTTTTTTAACGTAGCTCGGCAAAGTGACTTTACTGTGCCTGATGGTAAGCACAGTACAATCCAAATACAATGGCGACCACCGAGAGACATACGCCGTCCATGCCTGCCAGCGAAGAGCTGGATATGCACAGCCCGCATAAGCGAATCACTCTGACGGGCTTTTTCGCCATATACAAGGTGGTTACGATCCAGTCGGGCTGTAAAACCCTACCACCCCGTTTTCGCCATCGCCTCGTTCGTTATTCAGCAGGGTGCACCACGTGCAAGTGAGGTTGGCTATGATGTCTCAAATCTTAGATGTTATTCGATACCCCTTACACCCCTGAAGCTGTAAGGGCCTTGCCAGGTCAATAGCGTAGTCAGTTCGAAAAAAAAAAACATAAATTGTTATACCAAAATTAAGGCATATATCAATGCTTATGTACCACTCTTAATTTAAAAATCTGTTGAGATATGAGTGTTTTATGCACTTAAGAACTGGTTCACTTCTTCCACACTTTCAGCATAGTGTTATTTAACCCTAAGTGTGAATATAATTACAAAAACAAACAACGTAATAAAAAAGAATAATATGTAATTATCTTAAATGAAGAAAGTAAGCAAATGCCGAACGAAGTTATTAAACAAGGTTAGTTTAAAGTAGGTGGGAGCGAAATAACTATTTTCAGTTTGTAAATTAACTAATTAAAAGTTTCAATAGTTACATGTGATTTTATTTGTAGAGTAAAGGTTTGAGCGGGTGTAATCAGGTCGACTCCCAGGTTCCCGCGTAATTAAATAGTCTAATATGAATGTGTTTTTGCTTTACTTTTGTAACCTTTATTTTTAACTAGCTGACTATTTATGAAAACTACTTTTTGTGAATTACATATAAAAGTTAGACATATCCTGTCGCTGGTTTTTTTGTAGGCATTATCAAGCTCTACATCTTTTCTCAGGAACTCAATCATATATCTCTCATGGTTACGGCAACATTCGTAAGAAACGTTTTCGTTGGACCGTTTTTCTCCGACTTACTTAGCAAACCCGAGTTCCACAAAAAAGTTTTTTACTTTTTTGGGGTTAATATATAGACACTATTATTACATTACATTATTACATTAGTAGTTCCTGAGTAGTACTCCCTACTACGTCACGAACTCACAAACATTACTTCTTTATTAACGTGGCTCTCTATTGGTAAAATTATTTTCAAAATCAGTTTAGTAGTTCCTACTCCCTACTACGTCACGAACTCACAAACATTACTTCTTTATAATATTAAGTATAGATAACTAGGAGAAATTATTGTTGTTAGAGGGAAATGATAATTACCTGGTATCCATAATCTGTGATAATACCGTTGTTGCGAATTGAGACAGTTTGGTAGCGGTTGATAACACAAGGTTACTTATTTCTTTATTCACAAAAGTCTTTTTTTTTACTTATTGTATTAACGCACACAATACACAGAAGCACACAGAGCTCGCTGGTTTACAGCTTGTTTGCAAAACGATTAACACGTTTGTCCCCGGTTCCAAAGTAGACATTGCGCACTTACTGATTTTGTAACCTTCACATAGAAATTACTTCTGTAAACTTTACTCGGTATTTTTGTGTATCACTTCACTTTGAATGACATGTTTGAAAATGTTAAATATTTATTATACGTACGTACATACAGAATATTTATTTTGGCATCTCTCTTCACTGTGTGTTATTTATTTTAATATACTGTGATTATATTTAGATTATGTTTTACGTAAACCACGAGCTTTAATAAACTTTTGAAATGTTAAAAAAAATGTATATTGAATAATTTATAACCATTATTAATATTATATTATTTATTATGCACAAAAATTAAAAATATTTTTTTATTGGTTAATTCAATGTTCGAAGATTCGTAGCGGAAAATTACGCGGGGTAAAGTTTCAGGAGCCGTGGCGCTCTGTAAGCGCTACGCCACATCGCGACGTCGCTTCGGGGCCGAATGGGCGAGCCACGAGAGGCGGTTGGTACACTCGCCGCACACCTACCCCTCGGTAGCACAGATCATGAAAATTGTATTTGTCAATTTAGGCGTGTAGATATATTCATTAGTTTGTGCACACACAGACACCATTAACGTTGATACAGTTCCAAGATAACGTAGAAAAAACATTGACCGCTTTAGAATATTAAAGACGTTTATATATGTGTGTATACCGTACAAGTTCTGTATTGTAATTTGAAAGTACGCTTTTAGATATTGAATACATCACAAGGTATTTCTATTTGTACGAAAATAGAATGTTAACTGTTTTACCTTTCTTTTAATGAGACAGACTTTTTGAACAACGCTCGTTTTAACAACACCGTTAATGTCATCTCGCTATTACTTTAATGGATAATCATAGTAATTCTACGAAATACGATTGATAGAAAAACATTCCGAATGAGATTCATATATATCCAACTTGATCGGCATTGTGATACAACTTGTGAAAGCCCCATTTCGCTTTTAATAACGATGTGTCAGGTATACCGAATAAAATAGACCCTTGGAATTCTTCTTGGATATTCTCGTGTCCGTGGTTTTTCTATTAAAGTGTTAATACTTGTGAGTCTCGATAAACCCAACCAGACATTTCCTTGAGCTAGTTGTCAAAATAAAATCGGCTGAATGCCTTAAGCGCTCTCCTTAGTAGTCCGGTCCTTGATCGATCAATAGCGTAGTCAGTCAAAAAAAAAACCCAACCAGACATTCGTTTTTTAGTATATGAAAATATATTTAGAATGAACAGTTAACGAATAATATTTAATGTACACACATGATAACAATGTAATCAATATAATAGTATTTAATATTACAGTAAAGTTTGAATAATTCATTTGAAGATACATGAAATCAATTGTGAATGAAATGAATTTTGTAGGTGCCACACTGAAGCTATTATTGGTTTCAGCACGAATGGGTCGGCTCGCCCGGTGTAGTACCACCCTCTCATAGAAAACCGACGTGAAGTAACAGTGTTTGCGTTGTTGTCGTTAGGTCAGTGAGAGCGACGGAGGCCCACTTCCCCTCTCCTATCCCCCTCCCTCCCTTTCCCCAAACACAGGCTGACAAGGCACTTTCGACTCCCCTGGTGTTGTTAGTGCCTATGGTCGGTGGTGATCACTTAACATCAGGTGACCCACCTGTTCGTTTGCCTACTATGACATTAAAAAAAAGTCAGTAATCATATCAATGTATAATCACACTATTGTTATGTATGGGTTAAAAAAAAAAAAAAAAATTGTTTTTTCTAGAAGAAATTGGCCTAGACAAAAGTTTGTATCTAAGGCATGTCTAAAACAACTTATACGTACAAAATAAACATGATAACGAGCTTTGTTATCAATCATAAAAGTATCATCGAAATTCGTATTCTATCGCCGGTTGTTTTTTTTCATTTTACTTTTAGACACATTTAGGATTATTTTAGTTTTATTAAATTTTAGAAACTACTTTTCCATACAGAAATTATGTATTTGCTTGCATGTGCATCTGTGACTTCTTGCAGTATTTTTTTTTATTTAGCCCAATATATGGACAACCAGTTAATAAAAAACTGCGATCGGAAATGATACATTTAAAATTCTGTTTCTTTGTAGTTTTCGTGAATCGTATTTATATAACAGTGTTATAGAAAACATTTATTTTTTATTTACTATATTTTTATGCATTTACTACCAGTAGACGCTCTAAGAATCGTATTTAATAATGCTCTAAACTGCTAGTTTTAATTAGGTTAAGAAATATGTTATACACATAATAGTATGATAACAATGTAACCAAAATAATAGTATTTAATATTGTAGTGAAGTTTGAATAATTAATACGAAGATACATGAAATCAATTGTGAATGTTGTGAATGAAATGAATTTTGTAGATGCCACACTGAAGCTATTATTGGTTTCAGCACGAATGGGTCGGATCACCCGGAGTAGTACCGCCCTCTCATAAAAAGCCGACGTGAAGTAACAGTGCTTGCATTGTTGCGTTTCGTTAGGTCAGTGAGAGCGCCTGAGGCCCACCTCCCTTCCCCTCTCCTCTCCCCCCTTACTCCCTTTCCCCCAAACACAGGCACGCATTTTCGACTCCCCTGGTGTTGTTAATGCCTATAGTCGACGGTGATCACTTAACATCAGGTGACCCCTGTTCGTTTGCCTTATGCCGTATGACATTAAAAAAAAGTCAGTAATCATATTCAATGTAAAATATAATCAAATGTATTTAAGTATTACACTATTGTTTTGTATGCGTTAAAACTAAAAAAAACATTGGTTTTCTAGAAGAAATTGGACTAGACAAAGTTTGCATCTAAGGCTAAAACAACATGTAAGTACAAAATAAACATGATAACGAGCTTTGTTATCAATCATAAAAGTATCATCGAAATTCGCATTCTATCGTCGGTTGTTTTTTGATTTTAATTTTAGACACGTTTAGGATTATTTTATTTTTATTAACTTTTAGAAACTTTTCCATACAGAAATTATGTATTTGCTTGCATGTGCATCTGTGACTTCTTGCAGTATTTTTTTTTATTTAGCCCAATATATGGACAACCAGTTAATAAAAAACTGCGATCGGAAATGATACATTTAAAATTCTGTTTCTTTGTAGTTTTCGTGAATCGTATTTATATAACAGTGTTATAGAAAACATTTATTTTTTATTTACTATATTTTTATGCATTTACTACCAGTAGACGCTGTAAGAATCGTATTTAATAATGCTCTAAACTGCTAGTTTTAATTAGGTTAAGAAATATGTAGGGATTTAACATTGTTAACATTCATAGAAATCAATATTTTTCTCTCTGTCCCTAAAATAGACGTATCATCATCATCTTTTTGTAGATTTAACACAATAGCGTTGAGTTTTTGTTGTTTGGTTTTAAAAGATGTTATTGTGTTTATAGAAAAGCTATTTATACAATCAATACCCTGTTCTTCTTCATAAATATGAATTTAAATGTGTATGATTACGCATGGTGACTTGCAATTAAGAACGATTGTAGTGACAATAGTTCAATTGTAGCATATTTGCACGAACTTAGGTTCAAATCATACAATACGCTTTCATTAGCTTTCAGTGAAGGAAAATTTCGTTATTATAGATTATATACATTGGAAAATTATATGCTCGTCCCTAGATACCGGATTGCCAATTTGCCTGTCTGTACGTTAAGTATTTGTCTATCTGTCATCATGTCAAGCGGGTTAAGAGGCTATCATAGGGACCATTCCTCTCCGCTCCACTCTCCTCACACTCTATGCATTATAATAAACGAGTGTATTGTTAATGTATTTTAAACTAGCCTCTGCACGCGACTTCGTACACGTGGAATAACGTTACTTTGGGTTGAAGCTAACACGCAGCATAATTTCTCAAGAGGAAAAAAAACCCGATTATGAAACATTCTTCACTGGTGCTCCGCTCTTATTCGTCTTAGCGTGATGATATTATAACCTATAACCTTTCTCGATAAATGAGCTATATAACACTGAAATAATTTTTCAGATCGGACCACTAGTTCCTGAGATTAACCCCTACAACTTCACAAACTCACAAAATTTACCTCTTTATAATATTGGTTTAGATATATTTATGTTAAAAAGATAAACCCGGCCGAGTTTCTTGCCAGTTCACCAAACAACTATTAGTATTTTTCGCCCACTACAACTGAGAGTCTCTTGCCTAAACCTACAGCAATATTGTCTGTGACCTATGTGCCGTCTCTAAACCACGTAGCACCCCAGGTACAAAGACTGCCCTTGTTAATAGTATAGCGTTGCATCCTAGGTAGAAACACGCTATGTTACTGCATGTTTACTTAACATAAGGTTAAATTGTGTCTAAATATGAGAAAATAATTACGAAGTTATTCATTAATCGACTATAACAAAGACAACTTTCTAATTCTTTAGTACGTTTGTAAGTGTATAATTTTCTCAGAAAGTACTCTAACCGTATTCAAGGTTTTTTATTGTACTAATCTACATACTTATAAAAAGTTCTCTGATGTATGCCATATTAATTAAGGCACCGTCTTCTTTACGGTGTTATGGATGTAATAATATTGTTCATTTTCTAGTTTCGACGAAATCGCTTTGTTGTTTTATCTTATGTTTTTTATTTCGAAACTCAATACCAAAATTATATTATAGATAAAATGAGGCGTAATAAAACATAATAATTACCAAGTATTGAGCGTATATGTTGATTATTCAAGAGCATTGTGATACCGTAACCTAGTTTACTTTTGATGGGTTTTATGCACCTACTATAAAATCTACCAAGGTTGTGTATATCGATTTTCACTTTATGTGTTATGTACTAATAAAGCGTGGTGAAACTGGTTTGTATTCGTTGTACTTTGGCTGTGAGAACGGTTAAAATCGATTTAAACTTTAAGCCTGTTATTATTTTTTTAATTATTATTTCCACGACTGAAAATTATTCTCTTTAACCGACTTCTAAAAGGGAGGAGATTTCATTAGCATTGGACCTTGGAAATGTAAGATACACCAGAAAAATCCTTAAAATCGAATAAGAAATGTGTAGTTTCTGAGATATTGGTAGGTATAACATAATCCAAGACTAGGTAGGAACCTAACTAATAACGTTCTGTTGATACTCTTAGAGTAATTTATTTTAAACTCTATTTTATTTACTTCTGCTTGCGACTTCGCCCGCGTGGAATGGTTACTTTGTGATAACGGTAACACGCAGAGGAAGCGTAAAATAAAAAAAATCCGATTTTGATACATTATTCATAGATGCTCCGCTTCTATTGGTCTTAGCGTGATGATATATAGCCTTCGTAAAATGAGATATCTAACACTGAAAGAATCTTTGAAATCGAACCAGATTAGCGCTTTCAACCAAACACACAAACCATCCAGGCTTTATAATATTACTAGCCGACCCGTGCCCACTTCGTTGGACGGTAATAGGCATTATCAAGCTAAAACTTTTCTCTAAAACTCAATCATATAAATCTCATAATTAAGGCAGCGTTCGTAAGAAACGTTTTCGTTCGACCATTTTTCTCTGACTCCCCAGAGAGACTCCCCCTACAATCTCACAAACTTTACCTCTTTATAATATGAATATAGATTATAGATAATATAATTAGTTAATAGCTTCTGCCCGCGACTTCGCACGCGTGGAATAGTTATTTTGGGCTAAGACGCAGCGGAAGCTCTCAAAAGGAAAAAATACCCCGATTTTAAAACATTTTTTATTATTGCCCTTACCGTGATGATATATAGCCAGCCTATGACACTCACAAATAACGTAGCTTTCTATTGGTAAAAGAATTTTAATCGGTTTAGTAGTTCCTGAGATTACCCCCTACAACGTCACAAACTCGCAAACTTTACCTCTTTATAATATCAGTATATAGATTATAGCTCCTGCCTGCGACTTCGTCCACGTAGTAATAGTTACTACTCTGGGCTAATGCTGACACAGAGCAGAAGCTCTAAAAAAAAACATCGCGATTTTGAAACATTTTTCATCTGTGCTCCGCTCCAATTGGCCTTAGCGTGACGATATAGCCTATAACCATTCTCGATGAATGAGCTATATAAAATTGAAAGAATTATTCAAATCGGACCAGTAGTTCCTGAGATTACCCCTATCAACGCCACAACGTCACAAACTCACAACGTCACAAACTACCTCTTTATAATATTATTAGTATTCGTATAGATAGTATAGACTATAGATGTAAAAAATAAAATTATTAGTTATCGGTAGTTATAGGTTATTTCTCAGTTGGTAATCGGTAAATTCTGAAAATCTATAAACTCTAATAGGTTTTATATACCTTATTACTGATCAGCAATAAAATAAGCGTATAACTACGTGAAGTCACCCAAATGATCCAATTTCCATTAGGATGTTTTCGATATAAACTGATTAATATCGATCACGTAAAGTTTTAAGACTGATAAGATAACCGAAAGAATTTCAATATATTTATAAAAGGGTTGTTGAAGTTTCTTAATATGGGGTGAAATATATAACCGGTAAAAACGGAATGTTATCGGTATTCTCGAGTCTCGAGTTTTAATGAATAACTCTTTAGTAACGAAGTTGCTGTATTAAATAGTTTTGGTTCATCGTTGCTCATAATTAAAAAAACCCATCAATTATAAAAAATAATAGCGAGGTTAGTTGGTAGGGTAGGTACTCTTTTTACCTTTTTCTTTTGTTTTCGAACTGAATACGCTATTGACCTAGCAAGGTCTTAACAGCTTCACCGAACTACTAAGGCGAGCGCTTAAGGCACTCAGCCGATAAAAGTGTACTTTTTCTTTTAATGAAGGTTATTATTAATTTCATGTTGTCTTCGAAGTGAAAACGTAATATGCTTATTGAAGTTAAAATATCTTTAGGCACGTTGAGCGGTATTTTTGGCAGGACAAAAGCTTATGGTTTCGTGTCAGCGACATGCTAGTAAAGCGTCACCGACCATATTGCGCTTGTGTCAGACTAGTGGCGTATAGTATAGCGCCCTATATCTTATATTATATTTTTTTATTGAGATTATACAGTCCATCATACGTTTGATTAATAAATAAAGTGTATAAAATTGTGTATAGATAATTATTGCTCCGAGTGCCAATGTCTTATGCCATTCTATTGTGGGGGACAGCAGCTGAGGTAGACACCATATTTTTATTACAAAAACGGACAGTTCGAGCAATTTATAATATGGTACCTCGCAAATCTTTAAAGACCAAGTTCAAGGAATACGGTATGTTAACTCTGCCCTCTCAATACATTCTTGATAATTTAATGTATGGGAAATAGTGTTGGAGTATAACTACCAAGTCCCAAAGGGCTTACCGATTCGCCGTATTGCGAATTTAAGCGCTATGTCAAACGGGTTTTGGTGTCAAAAGGCTATTATAAAGTCGATCAATATGTGAACGATGGTGATGTCTGGAATTGAAAGAAAAAAGATGTATTTGCAACACACATAAGTAAATATGAAAACACGTACAACTACATATAAACAATGAAAAATATAAATACAAATTGATGGTTAAGTGTGTGTGTGACAAATGGGCCCCGAGTCAGCGTGTGCGCTGTTGGATTGGAGGTTAGTTCTTCAGCGCTGATTGACTCATCTCTGTGCTGCATCCATTAAAAAGTTTGTGACATGTACCTAATATATTCTAAATATTATATATGTTTGTTAAAAAGATAAACCAGATCGAGTTTCTTGCCGGTTCTTCTCGATGACTGGGCTGTTTTCTGAACCGGTGGTAGTTTTGACGTTCATAAGTGTCTTCTCAGGGCCTAAATTGAATAAAG
>MU160767.1:9469-36365 GCA_015888305.1 Antheraea pernyi | reverse complement strand
CCGTTAAAATAGGTCCAGTCGTTTTGGAAATTACCCAGGACAAACAAACAAACAGACAAAATATAATAATATAAAAATATACACAAAGTATAAAAAAAGTTTTTTTGGTCATTTGTAGCCATATCCATTCATCAAAAAGTTGTTATTTTAATTGTACATACACAAACTTTATTTTTATAATATGTAATAGCGAACAAATAAAAAATCGGAAATAAAAGTAGTACAAACTTTTTGAAAAGGAAAACAAAATAAGCTTTGAAAATGTTAGCGTTGATACTTACCACATAACTTCAGAATTGGCAGTATGGATTAATTCCTTCGCCTGTCCTATTGGACGAATATTATTACTACTACTTACCACGTTACCATGGCAATGTATATAATCCTTATGGTGGTAGAGCCACGCTGAAACTATTATTGGTTTCAGCATGAATGGGTCGGCTCGCCCGGGGTAGTACCACCCTCTCATAGAAAACCGACGTGAAGTAACAGTGCTTGCATTGTTGCGTTTCGTTTGGTTAGGGAGAGCGCCAGAGGCCCACCTCCTTTCCCCTCTCCTCTCCCCCCTTACTCCATTCACACCAAACAAAGGCTGGCAATGCACTTTCGATTCCCCCGGTGTTGTTAGTGTTAATGGACGGTCCTCTGCCATGTCTGTCTGTCTGTCTGTTCGCGATAAACTCAAAAACCACTGAACGGATTTTAATGCTTCACCAATAGATACAGTGATTCAAGAGGAAGATTTAGGTATATAATTTGTCAAGGTTTTATATTATAAGGGCTGGACAGTGTCCGCCGGGCCCGCTAGTTTATTATAAAAATGTTTAACGGCAAGGAAGAGATAATTTTTTTTAGCTTTATTCTATTATACTAAGTCATTGAATTGTCCAATGAGGTACATTATAAATTTCTAATAAATAAAAAGTTTAAACTTTTTTTATAAAAATACCTTTTGTTATACGTAACTCAAGGAAATACCGTACAAGAAAGAATATCACCTGATGGTAACATTACATATTAAAAACGATGGGGACTGCCGATGGAAAATTACAAGAGTATTCATAGCCGTCATGCCAATTGTCCAATGAGGTACATTATCAATTTCTAATAAATAAAAAGTATAAACTTTTTTTATAAAAAACCCTTTGTTATATGTAACTCAAGGAAATACCGTACAAGAAAGAATATCACCTGATGGTAACATTACAGACTAAAAACGATGGAGACTGCCGATGGAAAATTACAAGAGTATTCATAGCCGTCATGTGGACCCGCATTTTTTTTATGCCATAGATGGCAGACGAACAAGTAGGTCACCTTATCTTAAGTGATCACCACCGTCCATGGACACTAACAACACCAGAGGAGTTGCAAATGCGTTGCCACCCTTTGGGGGGAAGGGTTAGGGGAGGAAAAGGGAGAGGAAAAGGGAGGGGAGGTGGGCCTCCGGCGCTCTCACTGACCGAACGAAACGCAACAATGCAAGCACTGTTACTTCACGTCGGTTTTCTATGAGAGGGTGGTACTACCCTGAGCGAGCCGATCCATTCATGTTGAAACCAGTAATAGTTTCAGCGTGGCTCTACCACCATTAATAATTATGTACATCAACTTCAAGTTCCTTTCACTTAATATAATATACTCAATTTTATATTTAGAAAAAAAATAGATTGACGCCAAACTCATGAATATATACTAGTAACTTTCAGACCGCAATGAGTGGAAAATGATTAACTGTAATAAATGACATATTAGACATTTTCCCATCACTTCCTTGTGAAGTTCTAGTTTAAGGTCAAGTCTTATCTCAATATTGGTTTAGGTGTTGGCAAATTTGTAGTTCGCTCTAGAACTCTTGTGTTATTCATGCAGGTATAGTCAAATAGAAAATAGAAATTAAATAAGATACTTTTAACATGTTACAGCCATTTATTTGTTTTATTATTATTTCGTTCACCGCTTCTTGCAGCAAATTCAGAGAGAACTGTCAGTTTGGACTCATACAAAATAAATATCCTAGTTAATATTTTTTTCACTAATATCAGCAACACATTCTTTCCCAACTGTATATAAATAATATAATAAAACGTGAAATCTATTCATTGTTTCGTCTAGTCTTCTATATGGCCATTACTCTACGCGGTCTATTTGACTGATGTATAGAGATTGATTAGAATCAATTTTTATAAACAAAGTACGTCTTTATTTTAAATTTTACGTCTTCGTGAAATTCTTAAATAACATGTTATAAATTACATACATTATTATAATCATATACATTGCAAGTTCATGATTAAATCTATAATCTTATACTATTTCTAGAAATCAAAGAGAACTTACTTTACCGCTGATATTAATATTTATACAGGTGCATTTTTGGAACGGGTTAGTAACGGCAGGTATCTTAACTGAACTGAACACGTTCTTAAGAGACTGTCAATAATTTTTCAGACATTTTGGCCTTCACTCGCGGGCTAAAATCGGTGTACAGTCTCGAAAAAAATGGGCAATTTATACAAAAACTCTTTCGACATGAAATACCGTAATCGTGTGCTGATGGGATCCGGGAAACTTTATTCCCCTGTGTATAACCAAGGAGAATGAACTTTATAAAAATATGTCTCAATGTTAGCCAATGTTTAATCCATCGGATTAAGCTGTGTTATTCGTTGTTTTATTGAATATAAAAATTATATATTTGGTATTATGCAGATGTACACTTTTGAACCTATAATGGTTTAGTGTTAACGTATTCAGGGACTGCATTGTTTTTCTTTTATGTCATAGGGGGCAAACGAACAGGCGGGTCACCTGATGTTAAGTGATCACCGCCATCCATGTCTACTAGTAACACCAGAGGAGTTCCAAGTGACTTTGGGGAGTAGGAGGGAAGGGTGGAGGAGGAAGAGTGGCATTGTTTTTCTTTTATGTCATAGGGGGCAAACGAACAGGCGGGTCACCTGATGTTAAGTGATCACCGCCATCCATGTCTACTAGTAACACCAGAGGAGTTCCAAGTGACTTTGGGGAGTAGGAGGGAAGGGTGGAGGAGGAAGAGTGAGGGGAAGAAGGTGTAGAGGGAAGGGGAGGTGGGGATTAACGTAGGATCGATCCTACAATGACCTTGATCTTTGAATTAAAAAAAACATCATGTTGAAACCATTAGCATGATATTCTAATGTTCACTTAGCAAAATATTACCCTCAAATTATACATGTGTCATTAAGCACTTAAATGTGTGCTTTGGCAGGAGCGTTTGAGCATCAGGCTTCAGATTTAGAGTTTTACTATCTTAGTTCACATCGCGTTAGCTGAGATTACGGTATTGATGTGTTATATGTATTAAAAAGGCATATATTGTACTATCACGTATCATTAAAAGCGAAAACATAAGGCATTCGTTTTCAAAACGCAAGTGTTTATATAACAAGTTAATAGTAACACTGATATACATTATATAAAAAGCATACACTAAACTCAAATTACGCTCAAATCTCTTAATTAACCCATTTTCTAAATCACTAACCACACTTTTATTTGATCTCGTAATTTATTACAATAATTATTTAGACCTCTTAAGTTTCGAATTCGAATTACTCGAAGAGTAACTTGCCTTTACTTATCCTTCCAACTACATTTACCAGATTACGTTTGTCACTAATAAGCAAGCAGTACTAAAATTTAAATTACATTATTGATACATACAAAGTCAAGAAGATAATTTAAAATATGGCATTTTAATTAATATCACTAGTATTGTCATTTTATTAAGTTCATTCTACTATCAATTTTATAAATTTTGTAAGGATATTTTCAAAAAAAAAAACCTTCTTCGAAAACGCACTATAACTCGATAAATGAGCTATCTAAAACCGAAAGACTTTCTCAAATCGGACTGGTAGTTCCTGAGATCATAGCGTTCAACCAAACAAACAAACAAACAAACTCTTCAGCTTTATATATTAGTATAGATAATAATAGTCTTCTAATAGTCTTAGATTGTCATAAACTTATTCCAATATCTCAATCGCCAAACATTCTCCATTCTGTTATAGGGAGTTCCCTCGTATTTCTTCGAAATTCAAACTCCGATAAGAATAAAAAAGAAATGTGACCTTCTTGAACGTAAACGATGGTTGTAAATGAGGAAATTTGATGTAACAAACATTTAAAAAATATGTAACCGAATTGAGAAGTTCTTCCTATTTGAAGTCGGTTGATGAAATATATTTTCATGAATATTGAAAATTATTTTGTTATTATTTGTTATTATAATCCCAAAATCGAACTTCATTTCTTGGAAAAATCATTATATCTTTATTGACTACGCGCTGTGTTTCTGTCCCTGAATACATATATTATATATGTAATGTGTTTGATGGTTGTGATTCGATCAGACATAAATGTAACAATTCGACTATACTCATTACTCCATTTATCAACATTTAGTTTTAATTTTACATTAACCATCTGCATTTAGGCGGAATCGCGATAATTAATTTATCTATAGACCTCAATCATGAGCACCAAAAACTCATTCAATAATTGTAACGTTGTAATGTTTGTATAACGCGTAGTAAAAATACATTTCAGTATGCGTGAGCACGATATGTGTTCTAAATAACTGTTCTTTAAATATAAACCAAAATAAAGTCATAAATCAATCTTCAGGCGGAGAACATGGACAGCTAGACACATTCGTGCGTATGACTGTGTCGTATAACATTGTCAAGGTCAGCAAACACTGGAGACGCCTATGGACGTCTAATAATTTTTTTAGTCTACGATCTGGCCCATATGTTACGCTTTGTAAGCGTGTATTAGAATACCTTACGATAGTATTTTGTATAAAAAGACTACATAAGACTACATGATGCGTTATGCGATAGATTCATTGAAATGATTCATTATCGACGATGACCTAGATTTATTAGAATATATACGTGAATTCAAGTTAGTGCAATACACTGACACTAAAAAGTTTCAACCACTAGCCTAATAATACAACACAAATCATCCCCACATACCTGCACACACACAAACACAGATAAGTATACATATGGTGGAAGAGTCTTTCTCTCTTATTTGGAACTGGGTTAATTTAGTTTACCCGAGTTGATATGCTGGTACACAAGCGTGTCTCACTAATTCTTATATGAATATGAATAGCTTAGTTTTGTTTAGCTAGAAAGATTCGCGACGTTGCACCCGAAGCAGCAGCTCAAACCGAGGTTCAGACACTTTGGCACCCTTGAGCTTGTTGCCAATCTGATGAGTGCCTTAGCATGTGCACTTGGAAAAGTGAATTCGAGTTTAAATGTCTTTAAGAAGCTTGTCTATATTATAAATGCCTCGATACGTCTAGTTTTGTGGTCCCGATATTACAGGAGAGAGGAAAAACGTGGGCTAGTAGGCAGAGAGATGATACTTCCACATATTCACGGTATGGTATAAGTAAACAAAAAAATTGACACAACATTTTGGATCTCAATAACCTCTTTTAATTATTTTGTTAACTTTTTTTTTCTAACTGACTATGCTATTGTCCTAGCAAGGTCTTAACAGCTTCACCGGACTATAACTATCTTAACCCGTATCCCAGCTGTATTATAACTACCAAAGATTTTCTGATTTCATGAACTTTTGCGAACAGTTATAAGTAATATATATTATGCTAAAAACTCAGCAAATATAATAAAAAACAATTGTATACAAGCTTACTATTTGGTAACAAGAATAGACTACTGTTTACTTCTCAGCTCTAAAAACTTCTATACATTGAAGTGACACATGATCATTGTATTCTTCAGGAAGACACCTTTGTTCAGCTTCAATAGGAGACAAAGTTACAGAATTATAATTGTTATTCGTCATTATTTAATTGTACATCTGACGTGATTAATTTCAAAGCGTTAATTGAATTTAAAAAATCATTTTGAGAGATTTAAATCTCGTATACAGATATTCAATTATAAGGGAAATCGAATCAGCATCTGACCTTTAGATCGATTGAAGCGTTCCTGTAAGCTTGTATCTCGTATTTGTCTTTGATAATTCAATTATAGTAATAATATTATACACGTAAACTCGAATAGATACGGAACATCTTAACCCAAAGCTTAAATGCTTTAATTGAATTTGTGTTAAGTTCTGATAAACTTTATGTAGTATCTTCAACTAAGGTATATCCTAAATAAATATTGAAAATTGGAAATACAGTGAAATTAAAGTTTCTAAGGTATCTTCATGAGGTCTGTTAGAAATTCGAATAGCTCAAGTATAGATAAATTCAGTGTAACGCCATGTCTATGTGTACAAGTGCCACATACGACGTCAAAACGCCCCCGACATTAGTAGTGCCTGGCGAAAATAGTTTTGATCCTTTACTTATTTATACAGGTTTAATAACATAAAAACGTATTGGTACAACAAAATATTATTAAACATGATGAAATAATAATTAAAATTACATAATCTAACAAATAACGTGAGGTGATATATAGCCTATAACCTTCTTCGTCAAATGAGCTATCTAACATTGAAATAACTTTTTAAATCGGAAACGTAGTTCCTGAGATTAGCTCGTTCAAACAAATCCTCCAGCTTTATAATATTATAGTATATATAGTATAGATGTTACTTGCGATGAAAAATGGATTCTGTTTGAGAACCGCAAGCGCTCAGCAAGTTGATTGGATCCTGGTTCAGCACCTAAACAATGCCCTAAACGAAAACTTACCCCTAGAAAAGTGATGGTTACTGTTTGGTGGTCTAGCGCTGGTGTGATTCATCACAGCTTCTTACCAAACGGGGTGAGCATTAATGCAGATGTGTACTGTGAAGAAGTGAACACAATGATGGAGAAGCTGGCACATTTCCAACCAGCATTGGTCAATCGCTCGTCTCCGCTACTCCTGCACGACAACGCGCGACCTCATACTACACAGCAGATGGTTTTCAAGTTGCAAGAACTGGAGTTGGAAGTTCTCCGTCATCCGCCCTGCTTACCAGACCTTGCGCCTACAGGCTACTATTTTTTTCAGAATTTGGGTAACTCCGTGGCGGGATAAATATCAATACCCGAGAGGCAGTACAAAATGCCTTTGAAGATCACAGATCCAGCTGATTTCTTTAAGAAGAGCATCAATAAACTGCCACTGCGTTGGCAAAAATGCATTGGTTGCATGAGTGATTATTTCGATTAATACAAATAAAAAATACATGAAAAAAATAGTTTAATTTTTTTCATACAAAACGACAATTTCATAGGTAAGGTAAGGTAACCTAATATATACAGAATTACCGTTACAGAATATTTCTACTATAGACAAATTTTTTACCACCACTGACTACCATTGTAATTTTATTATTTTCATGAAAATCAGAGCATCCGTGCTTCTCTATACGGATAAGTATTTATATAATGGTTTTAGATTGGAATTTAGTTCTGAAAAGTGGGATAGTTAGTGAGAATTGTTCTCAAAAAACAAATGAACAGTTGATATTTACATGTACGTTGGCGCACAGTGGACAGTATGAGATACATTACATAGAGTGGTCTTTGAATAAAAACTCTGTTATCTATATGTATATATATACCTCTGCGGTTAGAACCTTCAAAATTTGCAAGTAGTTTCTTTTTACACCATATGTGAGCACTTAAGAAGGATCTTGTAAATTCAACTCCTAAGGTCATCTTTGGACTTATTGGTATTTAAATGTGATTGGTATTTAGCAATTCAATTAGAAAGTTAAAAATATTGTGTTTCATAGTTTTTTCAAATTAACAAAATGTTTTATATAGTTTTTTATAAAGACACAAACACAAACGAAGTTGCAGGCAGCTGTTAGTTACTCTTCTATATCTATACATATAACTAGCGGGCCAGGCGGACGATGTCCTGCCTTGATGATAAAAAAATCTAAAATTCAACCGCAGCGCCACCTACCAGGTCCAACTGTGAATCTAAACCATTCTTGGACCCACTGGAACACGCACACAAAATTTCATCAAAATCGGTCAAGCCGTTTAGGAGGAGTTCAGTGACATACACACGTACAGAAGAAATTTATATATATATAGGCGCTGCGGTTGAATTTTAGATTTTTTTATCATCAAGGCAGGACATCGTCCGCCTGGCCCGCTAGTTATATGTATAGATATAGAAGAGTAACTAACAGCTGCCTGCAACTTCGTTTGTGTTTGTGTCTTTATAAAAAACTATATAAAACATTTTGTTAATTTGAAAAAACTATGAAACACAATATTTTTAACTTTCTAATTGAATTGCTAAATACCAATCACATTTAAATACCAATAAGTCCAAAGATGACCTTAGGAGTTGAATTTACAAGATCCTTCTTAAGTGCTCACATATGGTGTAAAAAGAAACTACTTGCAAATTTTGAAGGTTCTAACCGCAGAGGTATATATATACATATAGATAACAGAGTTTTTATTCAAAGACCACTCTATGTAATGTATCTCATACTGTCCACTGTGCGCCAACGTACATGTAAATATCAACTGTTCATTTGTTTTTTGAGAACAATTCTCACTAACTATCCCACTTTTCAGAACTAAATTCCAATCTAAAACCATTATATAAATACTTATCCGTATAGAGAAGCACGGATGCTCTGATTTTCATGAAAATAATAAAATTACAATGGTAGTCAGTGGTGGTAAAAAATTTGTCTATAGTAGAAATATTCTGTAACGGTAATTCTGTATATATTAGGTTACCTTACCTTACCTATGAAATTGTCGTTTTGTATGAAAAAAATTAAACTATTTTTTTCATGTATTTTTTATTTGTATTAATCGAAATAATCACTCATGCAACCAATGCATTTTTGCCAACGCAGTGGCAGTTTATTGATGCTCTTCTTAAAGAAATCAGCTGGATCTGTGATCTTCAAAGGCATTTTGTACTGCCTCTCGGGTATTGATATTTATCCCGCCACGGAGTTACCCAAATTCTGAAAAAAATAGTAGCCTGTAGGCGCAAGGTCTGGTAAGCAGGGCGGATGACGGAGAACTTCCAACTCCAGTTCTTGCAACTTGAAAACCATCTGCTGTGTAGTATGAGGTCGCGCGTTGTCGTGCAGGAGTAGCGGAGACGAGCGATTGACCAATGCTGGTTGGAAATGTGCCAGCTTCTCCATCATTGTGTTCACTTCTTCACAGTACACATCTGCATTAATGCTCACCCCGTTTGGTAAGAAGCTGTGATGAGACAGACATTTCTAAAAATGATTGAAATGTATTCTATTACTTATGCCTAAACACCTGCAACAATTATTTTCTCGAAAATCGCCAAAATTACAGACACGTTATATTTATCTTATTATTATATGTATAGATATAGAAGACTAACTAGCATCTATCCGCAACTTCGTTTGTGTTTGTGTCTTTATAAAAAACTATATAAGGCATTTTTTTAATTTGAAAAAATTGTAAAACACATCTTTTTAACTTTCTAATTGAATTGCTAAATACCAATCACATTTAAATACCAATAAGTCCAAAGATGGCCTTAGAAGTTGAATTTAATAAATCCTTCTTAAGTCCTCACATATCGTGTAAAAGAAAACTACAGGCAAATTTTGAAGGTTCTAACCACAGTGGTATATATATATATACATAACAGAGTTTTTATTCAAAGACCACACTATGTAATGTATATTGTATACTGTCCACTGTGCGTCAACGGATACATGCAAAACATCGACTATTCATTTGCTTTTTGAGAACAGTTCTCACTAAGTATCCCACTTTTCAGAACTATATTTCAATCTAAAATCATTATATAAATGTTTATCCGTATAGAGAAGCACGGATGCTATGATTTTCATGAAATTAATAAAATTACAATGGTAGTTAGTGGTGGTAAAAAATTTGTCTATAGTAGAAATATTCTGTAACGGTAATGCTGTATATATCATGTATTTACAAGTGTACATTGTATACATTTATTTTCAATATATTAGCTCCTTCAGTTTTAAGTTTAATGTATCAAAATTGTTTAGTAATGGTATATTTACTTAACACGTAATACAAACATGATCAAACGTGCCGCTGGAGCGAGCCAAAAAAAATAGCATAGATCTACATCGATAAGTGCTCCCACAATAATACTGGGTTTTCGTGAGCACGTATTATATAGGAGGCATATTTGAATTCTTTTTATTAAAATAATATCATTTTCTTTAAATAATTTGACATATTTAACATTAAAGTAATACCGCAATCTTATCTGTGAGAAAATGAGATTTGTTTTCAAACTTCAAAAATAAATAAATGTGAGTTAAGTGAGTTCATTAAAAGGCCGTATTATAGCATAATATAAGTGACCTCTCACTCTCTTATTGTTCATTATTAGTTTATTTCGTAGAATAAATCAAAAAACCTGTTGTTCAAATTTCGAACAATTTTAAAAGGAAAAATGATAATAATTTAAGCCAACTAAAAGATTCTAAGATGGTAAAAGATTCTAAGATTCTGTAAGCAACTATTATATTTATAGGCAGTTTTGATCAAGTGTGAGTTAACCCGGTAGTTCCTGTCTACATGTATTTTGTGGCATAAAAACAGGGTGTGTTTTTAGCTAGGTACACCCCGCCTGATTATTCTTCTTGACTTGTTTAATATTTGTATATGATCGGTTAATTTAGTTTATGGTGACTGGTAAGAACAAATTATATGTAGTAAAATATAAATTATATAAATTAAATTAAAAATCAATTTTTGAGAAAATAATCTTTTTATTTAACAGGATGTTCAAAATATCAGTTGTCATTTTCAACATAACCTTGATTTTCCATAGAAGTTTATAGGGAAGTTCTTCTTATTATAAAGAAATCCTTTTTAATAGCTCTAAAGTAAATGCGTAGAACACAAATTTAGTTATTAGAGGACGCAGATGAGGTGAAAAGGGAGCAGGCTCGCCCACGCTGGTATCTCTTCCCTATGGCACCCACGTTGACATGTGTCAGTGTCAGTGCTAGTTGCAGTACAGTCGCATTCAGAATAGTTTTGTTGTTTATTACACGTCATTGCAATTTTCGTTGTTTTCTTTTCCTTGTTAATATTTGTTATTATTAGAAGACCCATCCACTTCGAAAAATTATGTCTCTATGGAAGGCGTTGTTTATTACAAGTTATTTATTTATTATGTATATATTTTATTTACAATACCGTTCATACAATATGTGCTACAAGATATATCCCACAGATAGAAACAAATATTGCATAAGGGGGATCATTCAATTACAGTACGTGATCATCCAAAACTCAGCAATCAGGTTATTAAATGTTAGTAGGATTTAATTATAACTGACAAATACATGATGTGGCGAACTGTTAATATTCTAGCTTTGTCTATTACTCTATTGTTCGGTTACTATTTTCCATTTCTAGTTTTTACTGTTGTTTTATTACCTCGGTAATGATTCAATTTTTATTGTCTGTTCAATTTTATCTCTAATCTTTTGGAAATATTCTATGTGCATGTAATCTCGTACGTATGTATATATCTGCTCAATTTAAATAAAGAAAATTTGCTGTCAAAGCATTTACAAGATGACATAAGCAAAGTCGTTTCTTTATTCTACAAAATCTTCTGAAAGTAGCAACGTGGTCGGTGTACTACCAGATTTTTATTACTTAATTTAATAGGCAAATATCTACTCGATTCATAATTGATTAAAACCTAATATAATATATAATATAGAGAGAAAGATTAAAAAATATTAATATTAAATGCCTACAATAATATTTTGAATTTGTTTTGTATTAACTTTTTGACTGTACTATCCGCAAAGCCGAATTCAAAGCTCTATTTAGAGCGGCTAAATATTTGATGCATACTCTATGATAACATAGCTCTTCCAGTACTTACCCTACAGTAGTTGACTATTTCAAAGAAAGTGTATTGTTCAGGAACATATATCTACTTTTACTCGAAAAGCATTCACATAGATGCTAGAATAATTATAACTCAATATGGTTGGTGTTACGTGCACCGCTAAACATAATATCAAACTACGATAACGTGCCAGAATAAATGTTGAATCAGCTACATATTTTGCACAATGTTCGATTAATTCATGCAAGTGGACATTATCTTTTAGATGTTATTTTTAGATTAGCGAAATAATTTGTGTATTTCCCACATTTATTTACACAAATAAATAAAATTTAAGTATATGTTTGTGATGTCAAAACAACAACTTTTTACTAAATAGATATGGGAGTATATACAGTACTTATAAATATTTGTTTTTGTTAATCTGCCTCTTTGCCCGTTTGTTCTGTCTTACCTGTTGGATAGATTTTATTGTAGTTTTACTTGTGGATAAGTAACGATCTGAAGAGGAATTTAGGCAACATTTTTGATTCCCACGTTCGTTTACACGGAACAAAAATGTGTTACTAAAGTCTACACGGACGAAATCGCGGGTATCTGCTAGTTGGTTATATAGAGGCAGGCATAAAATTGACAAGGATCAGAATTTTTTTGCCAATCATTATTTATTTTTCACAGCGATACAGACTGCAGAAGTACAGTGTGCCCTCAGCGCTTGTGAAGTATTTGACATCCTGACACGAAGTACCAAGAAAGAAGATCCGCCATCGACCCCCAATGCCTGCACGTCTGATATTCAATGGAGACAATTGGATAGACGCTTACGGGCTATTGAACAACCTAGTAACACTTTTTAAATATACTTTATCTTCTTGTATATGAATGAAATCATAGAAGTCTACCTTTGTCCGCACATGATGCAAAAACTACTGGATAGATCTTAACTTTTTTTATATTACACTTCTTAGATACTTGTTCCTTATTTAAAAATTCTTTGAATATAAAGATATTAACGTTTAAGAAACAACGATTTCTATAACTATTCTATTCTAACTATTCTACCTACGCGTTTAATAACCTGTGTTTTCTTGCCGTGGAGAAATAAAACAATGGACGTGGTGAAAATGAGCAGAATAAGAAAATAAGCTGATAGGTAACATTTACACCAAGAAATATAACAAAAAAAAATCTTGCTTTTACTTTAGGGTTTTTCCTCCGAACTTAAAATATATTGTAAGATAGTAAACAACGCAAAAGAAGTGGGCAGCCGAGTTAGGGCTGTCGCTCCTCAACCAGGGCAGCGTCCTCACGTGCGTGCGATGGAACGGGACGTCGGTGGTGGACGTCTCGTTCGCCACTCCGTCCGTCGCATGCTGTGTCCGGGGGTGGAGGGTGCTTGAGGAGGTGGAGACCTTATCGGACCACTGATATATCAGGTTCGAGGTCGTGAGGTTTTCAAGGTCGTTTCTACCTCGTACTTCGACCTTGTGGAATCGACTCCCAGCGGCGGTATTTCCAAACAATTATGAAATGCAAACCTTTAAGAAACGAGCGTATATAAAAGGCCGGCAACGCACTTGTGACTCCCCTGGTGTTGCTGGTGTCTACGGACGGTGGTGATCACTTACCATCGGGCGACCCGTCTGTTCGTTTGCCTCCTATAATATAAAAAAAAATGGTAGAATAATTATAGCTCAATATGGTTGGTGTTACGTGTACCGCAAGACATAATATCAAACTACGATAACGTGCCAGAATAAATGTTGAATCAGCTACATATTTTGCACAATGTACGATTAATTCATGCAAGTGGACATTATCTTTTAGATGTTATTTTTAGATTAACGAAATAATTTGTGTATTTCCCACATTTATTTACACAAATAAATAAAATTTAAGTATATGTTTGTGATGTCAAAACAACAACTTTTTACTAAATAGATATGGGAGTATATACAGTACTTATAAATATTTGTTTTTGTTAATCTGCCTCTTTGCCCGTTTGTTCTGTCTTACCTGTTGGATAGATTTTATTGTAGTTTTACTTGTGGATAAGTAACGATCTGAAGAGGAATTTAGGCAACATTTTTTTTTTAATTAGGTGTCGCGCAAATATAACAAACTAAATAAGCAGTATCCAGTACCGAACGTGATTCCCACGTTCGTTTACACGGAACAAAAATGTGTTACTAAATTGTACACGGACGAAATCGCGGGTATCTGCTAGTTGGTTATATAGAGGCAGGCATAAAATTGACAAGGATCAGAATTTTTTTGCCAATCATTATTTATTTTTCACAGCGATACAGACTGCAGAAGTACAGTGTGCCCTCAGCGCTTGTGAAGTATTTGACATCCTGACACGAAGTACCAAGAAAGAAGATCCGCCATCGACCCCCAATGCCTGCACGTCTGATATTCAATGGAGACAATTGGATAGACGCTTACGGGCTATTGAACAACCTAGTAACATTTTTTAAATATACTTTATCTTCTTGTATATGAATGAAATCATAGAAGTCTACCTTTGTCCGCACATGATGCAAAAACTACTGGATAGATCTTAACTTTTTTTATATTACACTTGTTAGATACTTGATCCTTTAAGAAATTCTTTGAATATAAAGATATTAACGTTTAAGAAACAACGATTTCTATAAATACCTACCTACGCGTGTCATAACCTGTGTTTTCTTGCCGTGGAGAAATAGAACAATGGATGTGGTGAAAATGACCAGAAGAAACGAAATAAGGCGATAGGTAACAATAGCACGAAGAAATTTGACAAAAAAAAATTGCTTTTAGTTTACGTTTTTTCCTCCGAACGTAAAATATATTGTAAAATAGTAAACAACGCAAACGAAGTGGTGAATATCAGTTAACGTGGAATAGAAACAATAGGGTCATTGTTGTAGTCGTTGATTGTTCACTAATTCTTTTTCACTATAAAATTGAAAAATATATTGATTAACATACTATATTACATATATAACAAACCTATATTAGAAAGAAACAATGGCAAATATCTACTAGATTCTTGATGTTTTAACAGAGTATTATGGAGCTGATGAAAATACGCTTAAAATAAATTTAGTGCCTCAGCGCACTTTTTTTCTTTTTTTTTCGAACTGGCTACGCTTTTTACCTAGCAAGGCCTTAAGAGATTTAATAACTTGCATTTATAAAGATTACTCTTAAATGAACTAAATTAATTGAACTACGAGTAACATCTATAAATCTACATCTACAATATACATCCTAATTATTATTATAAATGTGAATATGAGTTTGTTTGTTCGTTACGACGATTTTACACCTCAACTAATCGATAGATCATCATTTTTTTTCGATCTGACTACGCTATTAACCTGGCAAGGTTTTAACAGCTTCACCGAACTACTAAGGCGAGCGCTTAAGGTATTCAGCCGATTAAGCTCATCATCAAATTTTGCATTAACGCTAGAACATAAAGTATACAAAAAATGTACTGTTTCTAAGGATATATTACATCTGAATTAACGCTAGCGAAGCTGCGAGGAAAGCTGTTATTATTATAAAGAGCTACACAATAAAGAGCTAATTTGAAAAACTGAATTTAGTAAAAGACCGGCATAATTTAAATACTAGAAACTGTAATAAACTGGTGGTCCCATGTTTCAGACTTAGCAAAACCAGTAATAGTGTTAGGTTCTACAATAAAGTCCCAAAGCATGTTACTGATTTGCCGGAATTTAAGCGCCACGTCAAACGGGTATTAGTTTCAAAAGGAAATTTTAGGGTGGATCAGTATGTGTACGATAGTGATGTCTGGAATTGACTCCTCTCTGTGCATTCACTAAAAGCTATTGTATGATGTATTGGAAAAATATATTTAAAAAATGTACCAGATCGAGTTTCTTGCCGGTTCTTCTCGATGACTGGGTTGTTTTCGAACCGGTGGTAGTCTTTGACGTCCATAAATGCCTTATTACGGCCTAAACTGAATAAAGTATTTTTGATTTGATTTGTGGGTAATAATTACAGTGTTATATTGTAATCAAAACCAACGAATTAGCGATCCATTGATAGTGGAATTGTGGCGGTAGCAAGTGCTTTGTTACACAGCAATTTTACGCACGGCCATAATAGTCTCAGGGAGTATTCGTATCGAGCGAAACTGAAGAGCCGTAGAGGCTAAAAGCTTATATCCATTCGTAAACAAGCACATTTTTAATATCATATTTAAATAATATACTAGCAGGCCGGGCAAACGTTGTCACGCCCTGATTATAAAAAAAACCTTGACAAATTATATACCAAAACGTTCCTCATTAATCACTTTATCCACTGGTGAAAACCGCATGAAAACTCGTTCAGTAGTTTTTGAGTTTATCGCGAACAGACAGACAGACGTGGTAGAGGACTTTGTTTTATACTATGCAATGATAATAAATATAAAATACTTCTAAACGTTCCGGCAAAAGAAATTCTTCCAATCATCATACTGTAGCAATTCCTCATTACATATTATAAAAATTAATGTCTCTTTATCTAACTGTGTGTTAGTGTGTTTATAACTCAAAAACCACTGAATGATTTTACATGAGTCATCTTTTCAATGAAAGGTTTATTATCTAGTCAGAATGTAGATGTTTTGATGCATTTAATTCAATTACTTAATTAAAAATAAATGAATAAATTATTTATGTTAAAAGTAAATTTTGTTCATACAAAGTAACTATCAAATATTTTGTTGTGATATTTTACTTACACCGTAAATATTATTCAATACAATGCAATGGATAATTGTTTAGAATAACTGCAAAAAATCGGTATTATTTTAGATGTCAATATGTGAACGATGGTGATGTCTGGAATTGACTCCTCTCTGTGCATCCACTAAAAACGACTGTACGATGTATTGGAAATATATACCCGATAAAGTTTCTTGCCGGTTCTTCTCGATGCCTAGCTTGTTTTCCGAAGCGGTGATAGTTTTGACGTTCAGAAGTGCCTTATTACGGCCTAAACTGAATAAAGTATTTTTGATTTGATTTGATGTAGATTTTTTATTTAAATTAAAGTGACTAATTTTACGTTATTAAGCAGACTCATAATATTAAATTAAACAATCTTAATCGAACTAGATAATTTCCTTAGAATATGAAGTAAATGTATTAGCTCATTACTTAAATATTGTGTACAGAAAGTCTCTAAAATAAATACGCACATAAAATAAAATGGATATAAACCATGTAACGTTTAAAAAGTGTGATTAAAATATTAATGCCATAACGATAATTTTGTATATTAGGTCCTCACCTATGAAATTGCCGTTTTGTATGAATAAATTTAAGCGAATTTCAGCGAAAGTCTTCGGACGACCGCGAGGTTCATTTTTCAGGTCGAAATTCCCAGAACGGAAGCGAGCAAACCAATAACAGGTGGTGCGTTGGTTTGTAGCGTTAGCTCCGTAAACGTCATTGATGTTGCGTGCCGCTTTTGCCGCATTGCTGCCACGACGGTACTCATATTCTTAGATAAAATTCTTAGCCAAACAAAAATTATTTTGATTTGAAATGGCCAGTATTGCAGAACGGCAATTTCATCTATACATATAATAAAAATGTAACTGACCGCTGTCTGTACATTAAGTATATATGAGAAAAACTATTATTAGGGGTCTTTATAAATGCAATAGAACCCAAAACAATGATTTTTAGAATTTTTGTCTGTTTGTCTGTGCGTTTGTGCACGCTAATCTCAGGAACGCCTTATCCGATTTAGATGTGGTTTTCATTGATATATCGTGGTAAGGTTCACTTAACATTTAGTGTTTGTTTCATGTCAATCGGTTTGTAAATAAAAAAGTTATGCCAATTTAAAGAATCACGTCGAACATTTGTTAAACTATCTATCTACTGTTCTTTCTCTTTTCAGTAGCATTGACTGCAACTTTACTAAATTTCATTATAATAATAATGGTCTATATAAAATTATGATTACATAATAATAATAAATATAAGGTAAAAATGATCAGTTTCGGAAAATTAAATAACCAATGTCAGTTGACCTCAGATCTATACGATCAATCATATGAAATTGGGTTCAGCTTAGGCTGGTGAAGTAGGTTGTACACGTCTGCGCAGGTATACAAAGCGCGCCGAGAGCCGCGCCGCTGCTTCGTAGTCCGGTGAAGCTGTAAAGACCTTAACAGGTCAATAGCATAGTCAGTTCAAGAAAAAAAAACGCGCCGCTGCTTACAGCATTCAATTATTCGCAGCAAACGCACGTATTCCGGAGGCGCATGGCGTAACAGTTGCATTCGATAACACTGACTGTTTGCATAGTTCATCTATTCTATCTATCTTCTTCTATATACATACATATAATAAAAATGAAGTGGGTGTATGTAACATCAAAATAAATTTTTTCACTGATTGGGTATGAAAGTATACACGCTTCTGATAACAAAAATGCAAAAATGTCTGTCTGTTTGATCCGGGTAATCTTCGAAACGGCTGAACCGATTTTGTCGGGAATTTCACTGGCAGATAGAGAAAATTACAGCGCGTTACTTAGGCTACTTTAAATTAGACTATCTGTTAACCGCGGCTTCGTCTGCCATGCTATCTTCAAAACGATTCGATCGATCTTCAGATCACTTTCACTGGGTTATTCTATTTTAGACTAGCTGTTACCTGCGACTTTGTCTGCATGAAATTTAGCAACTCATTCTTTATTTTTAATTAGAGAAATAATTATCAGCAATATTGTTTACAATTCGACACTCAAATTATAATAACTTTAATGATATAGAGGTCTTCCTAATAAGAGTATTACGTAAAGAGTTCCATAATACAATTTGTTGCGGAACAGACATGCGTTTATTTTTTGTATAGTCACTAAATCTTAATTATAATAAGGTTAATGTATATTAAATGTAATGTAAATATAAATCTTTATAATAATATTTTTAGTTATTGTTTCAATAGTTCCTTATACAGTGTAAGTGAGCACTGAGGTAGTTATATGGTTGGTTATGGTTCCAAATATTATGCTGATGACAAACCTCATTTGGCACGCTCTTTGTATTTATATATCTAATGTACACGTTACATGTTACTTTTAGTGTCGTGCGCGTCGTACTTACAATTGTCTTTAAAGAGCGTTTCTGTAATTGTACATAGTCTCACAATTCTATAATTCTTTAATACGATTTTAGAAAACGCGTGCGGAGCTGCGGGTACAGCTAGTAGGTAAATAAATACCTATTATTACGTGACTGGAGTTGCGGTACAGGTAGTATATTATGTAATAGAGTGGGACGCATTATGGAGACTGTTAAATTTTTACACACATACGTAATTCATTTGATCACTCCCGCGACATGCCACGGTCATGTGTTATAATACTGTATTAAATAAATACTATGCATATATTATAATATTTTGTAGCGTCTACTAATTTTATCCTAATAATTTCTACAGTTATAACTTTAAAAAGTCTAGAAAATACTGCAATTTACGTTTGTCGAGATTATCAGTAAATACTCGTACATACCAATTTTCGTGTCGCGATATCTATTTAGACTGAAATTTCTTTTTACGAACTTTATTTAAAAAGATACGACAATACCCCTGTTATTACAAAAAAAGTTAAATACGTATTGAATACTTGCTTTAAAACATTTGGGTACTTTTGTATTAAATACACTGCGCACGCCGACGGCTGCCGCGGCAAACTCGCGTTATCCTTTTTCGCAAGTCTAACTTAACCTAACCAAACCGAGATAAAAGAGCAAACTGTCGAATGGTCGGCGAGCGCGGTGCATTTAATGCTAAAGTACCCAACATTTTTTAAAGCAAGTATTCAGCACGTATTTAACGTTTTTGTAATAATACGGATAGTTTCCTTAATTACTATCAAGAGTTTATAAACCTATGTTAATCTCGTTGACTGTGAACTATGATACACCTGTTTTAATTATCTATATCAGTGTCAAAACAATGTTTAACGTTTACCTTCCAGGTGCAGACTTATGACTATTAAAAAAACCAATATACCGAATTTCATATTTGTGGTTTTTATGGTTTCTACTATTTTTCGGTGATCGCTAGTCGACCAGTTCATGTGTATACATATAGCGTAAATTACATTGTATTTTTTAGAATATACGCACGTGTATTATCTTATAAAATTTCGTATAAGATTCTTATAATTAAACAGAAAACAGATGTTGTTTTATTGCTTATAAAAAGTGTTTAAAGTGGTACTGTTTTTCGGAGAAATAATTAAACTTTACAAAGAACGGAATGTTGTGATGGGCTAATATTAGAGAAAAGTATTACCGTACGTTACGACTTACGACTAATTTAAAATTTACTATAGTTTATGTAATGACTTTGCATATTTTCATTCAGTTTTATTACTACATATAAGATATTTTTACATTAAATCTTAGTTATTTTGTGTAGGCTCAAAGAACATTTTTTTATTAACTTCCTGGGTTAAAATAAATTACTAGGATTTGTCATGTAAAAAAATGTTGCCATCAAATTTATCTTTATAATACTAGGAATACAGGAACTTCGTACGCGTTAATGACAATATAAACATTAAAAAACTGTGTGTACACGCGTTAGAAGTTATACTTCTTTGGCGTAACAAGATAAAAAAAAATCAAAATTTTTATCTTTCACCTTAAACTCCGTTTGTAGAAAAAATGACACTAATAATAGAAAAAAATTAATACATTGAAAGTTTTAATACAAAGAAATACAAACAACAAATACAAAGAAACAAAATGTTAACTATAGCTAACTTCAGGGTGTCAGTTTTTCGTAACGGTGTGCGCGCGCATCGTAAAAAATTACTCACATTATTTTTCCATAACGCGCAAAACGAAGTATAAATTATAAGATGTATAACACAGAGACAAAGGCAGAGAGAAAATATTTTTTACAAGGGAATTATTAGTTACAGAGATTATTTCATACAAACATACAAACTTTACCAGTTTATAACAATAATAGTATACATATACAACGAAATAGGTAACTGAATAAGAAGTTAATAAATACATCTCCACTCTTTTAAATTTACAGTTTGGTATTATGGTATAGTTTATGGTTATAATTTATTTACGTACAAATTATCTTTATATATATACTAGCAGGCCCGGCAGACGTTGTCCCGCCCTAATTATAAAAAAATCCTTAACAAATTATATACTAAAATCTTCCTCACTTTATCCACTGGTGAAAACCGCATGAAAATCCGTTCACTAGTTTTTGAGTTTATCGCGAACAGACAGACAGACGCGGTAGGGGACTTTGTGTTATACTATGTAATGATATATACGATTCTTCTGTAAGTATGTATGTGAGAGGACTCCTCCTAAACGGCGGGACCGATTTTGATAAAAAATAATTGTTTTTGTTCAGGTGGATTCAAAAATTGGTTATAATCAAAGTAGGACGCGGTAGTTGGTATAATTTCGGTATTTTATTTTTTAATTTTAGCATTATTTAGGCATTAATTGCAGTGCAAGTATGAGCACATATTATTTAACTGACTATCGGTTCGGGTACAAGTAATAGTACCATTATATTACTGAAGATGTCATAATTTCTAAATTTGTGAAGAGAGAAAACCTATTAAACTACAATATTTTAGACGTAATTTACCATTTTGAATAATTCAGACAGTTTTCTTATACATAGATAGTTATTTTTATTACAAGATCTTATTATTTAGATTATCTAGATTTAGAACTGAAATATTTAAAACAAAAGTTACATGAGTATTTTAATAATTTATTTGATAATCGTTTTCAAATATTATTGTGTATTTCTTTTTATAATTATTCAATTTTTAACAATTCCAAGAAAATCAAAACTATCGTTTGATGTTGAAATTAAAGGAAAATTGTTGACCAACATAATGTATATTTTTTTATTGAGTCTAGACACTATAGTCATCCTCAATCTTTTTGACCGCTTTGAATATAGCCTTAAGTTCGGGTTTGCGCATAATACAGTCAGTTTAATAAAAAAGAAAATTAAAATATATATTATTATAAGAATTTAAAATTGGCATTTATTGATCCTTAAATAATCTGAATATTATCTATACCAATATTATAAAGAGGTAAAGTTTGTGGGTTTGTGACGTTGTAGATGGTAATCTCAGGAACTACTGGTCCGATTTGCAAAATTATTTCAGTGTTATATAGCGCATTTATCGAGGAAGGTTATAGGCTATATATCATCACGCTAAGACCAGTGGGAGCGGAGCACCAATGAAGAATGTTTTAAAATAGGGTATATTTTCCTCTTGAAATCTTCCGTTGCGTGTTAACGTTAGCACAAAGTAACTATTCCACGCGAACGAAGTCGCGGGCAGAGGGTAGTACATTTGTCTATATATTAATACGTGAAGCCTAAACTTTGTATCCCTTTTTAACGGAATTGCGCGAACGGATGAACGTGAAATTCAGCATAGTTAAAGTTTATATGGAGGAGAAGCGCAGAAAGCTATTTATTTTATATAAAATGCATTAGAAGTACATTAAATTAATTCAAATATGCATTACTCACACTAATGCTTCAATTTTACACAACATATACACACATGTAAATAAAAAAGACATTTTGACATCCGTTTATAAAGAACTTCAAAAAAGGTTGGGAAAGAGGTTGCAATGCTCGACTATATGTATTATTTTACTCTTACGTTCCAATTACCCATTTTCAATCTACATTCAACAATGATATTAACCCTAATAAAATTCAAACTTAAAAAATCAATGAACTATGGCGAACTCGAATGTCGACCTCTGGGCGCCCACTAGTATGTATAATAACGTATTATATTATTACAATATAATCATAAAAAACATTGGCGAAAATTGTAAGTTTACTAACTTATTGCAGCATGGACAATAAGCTTCTCACAGTCACGATGGAGACAGTGCGCGAAGAACTCATGTCGATGCGACGCAACTAAACGTTCGCTCAATTGCTGGAGAGCGGGACTTACAATTTTAACTGCTGATATGGTCGTTCCCAGTGACCTCATTACGATGTAGGTAGCTTATAAGTATAGTAGAGTATTTTATCTTTGATTATATTAATATTTTGAATACTTCATAAAGTATTATAGAACTGAATCTTGTTATATCGATTTATGGAATTGTAAGTAAAGTTTTGTGTGAACTTTTTTTTATGTCTAAAGCAGGCAAACGAACAATTGGGTCACCTGATGTTAAGTGATCACCACCGTCCATAGATATTAGCAACACCAGGGGAATTGCAAGTGCGTTGCCAGGCTGTGTAGAGGAAAAGAGGGATAGAAGGTGGGCCTCCGGCGCTCTCACTGACCGAACGAAACGTATCAATGCAAATGCAAGCACTGTTACTTCACGTCTGTGTTCTGTGAGAGGGTGGTACTTCCCCAGGAGAGCCGACCCATTTAGTTTTAGTAATAGCTACAGCGTGACTCTACCAGCTTCAACTAAATTGGAAGAGGTCAAGCATTATGTAAACTACTAATGTCAAAATTGTAAATCACGATTGTAAGAAAGTTCATGGGACAGTTCGAACGTAACTGTTTCGTTGATCGTTGTTTAGAATTTAACAATTACTATTTATATAAATACATACAATATTTTATTATTATACTATCTTAGTATTGTTTCTAATATTGTCGAGACCAGAATATTTGCTATTCTATCTCGAACGTACATACACCTGTGTCTCAGGTGGTATTACACTAATGCTATTTTCATATCATTTAGGTACCAAGAACTCGCTGTGGGAGTAAATCGCTTATTTATGTACGTTCGTTCCCTTTGAACAGTTTAAATTGTGATAGCTCTAGATACAGTAATATAATTCAAACTGGAAGATCGAACGATTGACGATTTGATCTTCGCTATACATAATTTATTTAAATGACTAACAGACCAGATGATTATGATTTAATATGATTTTAATTAACTTATATTGCATATAAGACGAGATGGAGACCAAATTTAACATAACCTTTAATGATTCCAGTGATCTTGGAAGCAACAAGCTACGGACACTCCATAAAATGACATTTAAAGGTATGCGATCTCTGACGGAATTAGACATATTTGACAACCACGTCGAATATTTACCAGCTGGAATATTTGAATCTCTCGTCAATTTAAGGATTCTGTAAGTTGTACTAGATAATTTAAAATAAGTAGAGGCAGTCGTAAGGATTGCCGACAGATGTGAGAACTCAAAACAATTAATATTTGAATGTCTCGTCAATTTAAGGATTATGTAAGTTGTACTAGATAATTTAAAATAAGTAGAGGCAGTCGTAAGGATTGCCGACAGACGTGAGAACTCAAAACAATGAATAACGTGAGAACTCAAAACAATGAATATTTGAATGTCTCGTCAATTTAAGGATGCTGTAATTTGTGCTAGATAATTTAAAATAAGTAGAGGCAGTCATAAGGATCACCAAGAGACGTGAGAACTCAAAACAATGAATGACGTGAGAACTCCAAACAATGAAAAAACTGTGTTCTTTTTCGAATTTTAAAATCAATTGAAATTAGTAACATTACTCTGGATTTCACATCTATTGACACTCCGAACAGGAATTACATACATTTCTATACAGTTTATTAAATAATCATACATATTATGGGAAGCAGAAGATCGATACAAAATATGAATATTACATATACGCAGGCCACTACACTACTCGTCACTAGTCTGATACAAGGACAATACATCACTAGCATGTTGGTAACGCTTCACTATTTGAAACGTCTTATATTTGCCGTACCGTTAAGCCGTGGAACAATCTCCCGGCTAGTTAGTTTCCTCCTTCCTATGACATGGGGTCCTTCAAGCGCAACGTGAAGAGATACTTACGCAGGCATGACAGCCGCGACCGGTGATGGATATTATGTCTCTCGGTGGTGCCATTGTTTTTGGATTGTACTGCGCTTACCATCAGGCATAGGACAGTCATTTCCCGAGCTACAATAAAACACCCATAAGTTTTTTCTGTACCAAAAAATAAATTTCACTTCAATAGACATACAAACACCAGCGTCGTAGCTACCGTCGTATGTTACGGAGCTCTTGAACTACAGAGATACTGATTTATTCAAAAGTTCCTAAATGTTTCTCACAATTTTAACAACATACTCTGCATAAATATATGGTGAGAATATAATGATAGTGTTTGTAGGTCCTAATGAATCCTAACTCACATATCGTAGAATACATGATATATTCGACGATAAGAAGTTACACATATCCAGCATGAATTACTGGTTTCACCATGAATGCGTCGCCCGGGGTAGTACCACCCTCTCACAGAAAACCGACGTGAAGTAACAGTGCTTGCATTGTTGCGTTTCGTTCGGTCAGTGAGAGCGCCGCAGGCCCACATCCCTTCCCGTCCCTTCTCCCTCTACTCCCGCCCCTTCCCCCAAACACAGGCTGGCAACGCGCTTGCGACTCCTCTGGTATTGCAAGTGTCATTGGACGGTGGTAATCACTTAACATCAGGTGACCCACCTGTCCGTTTGCCTTCTATGATATAAAAAAAAAAATCTGACACGGGACACCGTTAAAACCTGCTACGATACTAACAAACGCCATAATTTATTATGTTCTTCACGAATGACAACAAAATATTTTAAAATAATATTAATATGTTGCTTAAAAATGTATGATTAAATTTGCTTATCACATTTATATTTATCAAATCTCGCTTGATACGAATAAGCGGAAATAGATTAAATAGATGAATAATATTTGTTACATTGCATTTTTCAGACTTTATTATTTCACGGAATGTTTTCTTTTCCAGACGTCTACAGAGAAATTATTTAGAAGAAATCGGTAGCGATGCGTTCAGCTCTACAAAGAAGCTGTTCCATGTAGACCTGTCAAACAATTACTTGTTCACCCTACCGGAGAAATTATTCGCTAATAATTTCTTTTTAGAAACTATCGACATTTCTAACAATCACGTAATATACGTCCCTTCTGACAGTTTTATCGGTTTGAATTCTTTACAAATATTAGATTTGTCTAACAATAAGATTCAGAGAATTGAAAACGGAACCTTCTCTTTAAATAATCTTCAGATATTAAAGCTATCTGTAAATAATATACACAATATCAGCGAGAATGCTTTTGAAGGCTTAGTTACACTGGAAACTTTATTATTAAATCGAAATAAATTACAGAGTATTCCGGCTCGTTTATTCCAAAACCTTAATTGTTTGACGGTTTTAGATATCTCCAATAACCAGTTACTTCATGTGAGTGTATATTACCAACTGTTATACCTAAAACATTGCTGTAATACTATGAAGTGAACAGCCCTCTTATATACCTATATTATATACTAGCTGTACCCGCAGATCCGCACGCGTTTTTGAAAAATTGTATTAAAGAATTTTTTTTATTGTAGCACGGCAAAATGACTGCACTGTGCCTGATGGTAAGCACAGTACAATCCAAAAACAACGGCGAGCACCGAGTGACACACTATCCATCGCCGGTCGCCGCTGTCATCCCGGCCTGCGAAAAGCTGGATATGCACAGGCTGATCCCGAAACGCGACCCGCAAAAGCGAATCATTATGACGGGCTTTTTCGCCATATACATGGTGGTTGCGACCCAGTCAGGCTGTAAAACCCTACCACCCCGCATAAGATTATTTTCTCAGGATGGTATGTTCTTTTATGCTATTATTAAAGCCTTACAGTTTAAATATTTGATTGATTTTAATTGCTGGAAAATTCTACATATATTATATGTATTATATTATACACATATATGCATCTATACTTACTAATATTATAAAGAGGTAAAGTTTGTGAATTTGTGGGTTTGTGACGTAGTAGGGGGTAATCTCAGGAACTACTGGTCCGATTTAAAAAATTCTTTCATTGCTATATAACTCGTTTATCGAGGAAGGTTATAGGCTATATATCATCACGCTAAAACCAATAGGAGCGGAGCACCAATGAAGAA
>MU160765.1:49117-64076 GCA_015888305.1 Antheraea pernyi | reverse complement strand
ACCTGTTACCTTTTTTGCTTTAGGAGATTATGGGTATAGCATAATTTTAAACGAACTGAATTTTTTCATATTTTATAAATGTTTGGTCACAATTTAACCTGATATTAAATCGCGATGTAGGATTCGATAGTCACGCTAAACGTAAGGAGAACTAGCTCTAAACAGCGCTACCGGAGCAGATCTGTAGAGGTCAGAATTTAAACTTGAAGATGGTAGATAACCAAGTAGGCATATGAACCTTACCACCATACTAGAATTTCATCATGAAGCAGGAACTCATTCACCAAAAGCTTTAGCTCAATATAGGGTTTCGAATCTTCGTATGCTGATTCTGAATCGTTTCTTTTCATCGCACAATCGTTAAACATAATTTTTAAAATGTTCATCATTCTCGTCATCAGTCTGTAAGAAGTCAACTGCAGGGCCATAGGTATCTTCCTGAAGGGAGGTATAGGCATATTCACCGCACCAGCCCGCGACATATTAGAGATTTCAAGCTCTGAGAAATCCACAGTCCCACATACAGTAGCATAACAAGAACATTTCTAAGGTCCAAGTTTCCTCACGACGTTTTCCTTCACCGTCAGCCGATAGTGGTACCAATATAAATTAGTAAATGTACGCGAATTCCGTACATTCATTGGTACATGCAAGAGTTCAAACCTGCGGACATCGGATTGATATTCCACAAGTCAAGCCACTAGACCAACACAAAGAAAAATGCTGATTAGATAGAAATACTGGATATGATGAACTGACACATGATACAGCAGAGATGGTAAAAATATTGATGTTTATACAAACTACTAAGTCGGTAGCATCGCAAAGTTGGTATCATGACAAGCGTTAATAAATAAAAAACTGATTAGATTGATGTAATGTATATTACTGATAATGTAAATAAATACAATATAAGAACTTAACTCTACATATGTACATAAGGTGTAAATATTGTAATGTTAATTTAAGTTTCATAATGAATATATTATTATTTTTATATAAAACTGATTTATTTATTTTGTTACTACCAGACCTGTTCATAATTGTTTACAAAACGAAACAGGACTGTCTTACTTTGTACAAAAAGTCCTATCAAATTTTAAATTCACTGCTTATGATAAATATACACATGTAAAAAATCAACTTTATGGTAATATATATTTGGATATAGAAATTATTATTAAAGACAAAAAACCTTCTAAATGTATTCACAAAATTACAACAATAACTACAGAATGCATACACTTTTCCATTGTTTAGACATGTGACACAAAATTTAGGTGACATTTTATATAAAACAAGTAAAAAAATGGTAGACTTACCTATAGTAAGTAAGCATCGATGTCTATGATCAACCACGATACGATAAATGTCGTGTTTTGAGACCAAGAGAAGAATTACAAACTAATTGTTCGCCATATAGTGTGTATAGGCAACTCTACCTTTTTCATTCTATTGTCTTTAAACTACATTGCATTTGCCAACAAACGAAGTGAGTTTTTTCTCCTAATTAATAGACTACATATTAATCATACGATTCAATATTAAGGCAAATGAGTCAAGCTACGGAAGCACAATCCGAGAGCCTCCTTAGTAAGCTGCAGCACGGCATTTCCACGAGGAGTGACAGTACCAATGCTCCCAGTATGGTCAGAATGCACGTCCCGGCGAAGTACATCCACTGGGAAACGTCAACAATGAATACGACATATCACAAGGAAGTACTAAAAACTATAGCGACAATTAGATTTAGAGATTGTCCAGTCTTTCTTCAAAGAAATTCTTGTATTTTTCGTGATAATTATGAAATCTCCAGATAAAATATACTGTTCCCGTATTCAAAATATTAATATAGGAATTTAACATTGACATTTATTAATCTTTGTTTGGATATTATACATTTAGAATATTTGAAAAAGATTAGAGATAAAAATGAACAGATAATAAAAATTGAATAATTAGTGAGATAATAAAACAACAGTAAAAACTAGAGATGCACAACATTAGCCGAATAATAGACAAAGCTAGAATATGAACAGTTCGCCACATCTCATGTATTTGTCAATTATAATTAAATACAAATAACATGTATTGTTGAGTTTTGGGTAATCGCGTACTTTAATTGAATGATCCCCATTATGCAGTATTTGTTTCTATCTCTGGCATATATCTTGTATATGTATATATGTGTTATTGCAAACAAAATACATTCATAATAAATAAATAATTTGTAATAAACAACGCCCTTCACAGAAGCATCATTTTTTTGAAGTCGATGGGTCTTCGAATAATGACAAATATAAACTAGAAAAAGTAAAGAACGAAAATAGCAATAACACGTAATTAACAATAACAAAACTATTCTGTTTGCTACTGTACTGCAACTAGTAATGACCGGACATGTGTCAACGTGGGTGCTATAGGGGCGAGGTACGCGCGCGGGTGAGCCTGCTCCCCTTTCTGCGACTTCTGCGTCCCTCTGATACCTAAATTTGTGTTCTGCGCATCTACTTCAGGGCGGTTAAATAGTTTGACGCGGAATATAGATAATGTCCAGTCTTTGTTTAAAGAAATTCATGAATTTTTCGTGATAACTATGAAATCTCCAGATAAAATATACATATATAATTGAGGACTGTTATGACTGTGATCTGATGATTAATCCATTTGTCAAATTTATACTTTTAGGAAGAACGCCTTAGTTCTATATATGAACCTTCAAGTACAAACTAAAATGTTCTTTTTAAAATGAGCAAACGAAAGGATTCTTATACGGCTGTTTGATACTTTCTAGAATAATGTTCTTCTAACAATTAATGAATACTAAGAGTAGACATTTAAGCTTTCACAATGCCGGACAATAGTCATTTCCCTAGTATAAGGTACACTCTGCTATATAACAAATGAAATATAGAAAGTTGGTGAAATATGAGATATAATAGCTTGGATCGGTGTATCGCATTTCAGGATCAGCTAATATATGATCTAGTTTATTGCATTCGCCTGTTACGGTAACGATGTCAATTGTCAACAGGCTTTTTGTGTGTTCTTCTGTTTGATTGTTTTTCAGGTTGTGAGGTGCCTCCACGACTGCTACACTTTGACTGGTCCTACCATCAGTTGAAAGGCGATCATTTTTTCAAGCATGGATAAAATATTATAATTTCTAAGCATTTTGAACAGTAAACAAAACAAGACCGGATTGCGTTTCTTCTTTCTTTCTGTCATTTTTTTATGGCATAGGTGTTCAAATTAGTGTTTCTTTTTTTTATGGCATAGGTGGTAAACGAACAGGTGGGTCACCTGGTGTTAAGTGATCACCACCATCCATGGACACTAACAACACCAGAGGAGTCGCAAGTGCGTTGCCACCCTTCGGGGGGAAGGGTCAGGGGAGGGCGTGGAAGAGGAGCGAGGAGAGGGGAGGGGAGGTGGGCCTCCGGCGCTCTCGCTGACCGAACGAAACGTAACAATGCAAGCACTGCTTCTTCACGTCGAGTGGGTGGTACTACCCCGGACGAGCCTTCCCATTCATGCTGAAACCAGTAATAGTTTCAGCGTGGCTCTACCACCATGTAAATTCGACTACCGCAAAGATTCACATCAGGTTAAGATGCTTACAGAGAAAAGGTATGTGGTCTGATATATTATTTCATTTAATTATACATTTTTTGGTAAACTGATGTCGTCTAGTAAGTCTGATAGAAAATGGAGATGACTTCGAAGACAAGATGTGTACTTACGATACAGAGAGTGTAGGAACAGGCGCTGGAGTCCATCCCGAGCAGTAGGGCACGCGCGACCACCGCGTGCAGGAGCAGCATGCCGTAGCAGAGCCTGCTCAGCGCAGCAATGCTCCTGCTGCCCAGAATTTCACGGAAAAATCCTGCAAATTACTGGGATTCTAATCACCAATACACCATACAACATAATCACCATACTTGTGGACTTGGTCTAATTGTGTACTAGACTATTCCTCCTTTGAACTCTCCCAAATTATTGTACAATAAAGATTAGTTACTAGCTGAATGGACAGGAATACGTACTTGGTAACACATTTTCAATTCGTCTTACCTACATTACCAATGGGAATTGCCTAACCAGCACACTATAATACTTCTCTATTGAGTTTCATTTTACTTTTAACTAGAGTACTATAGAATCACTAGAGTACTATAGAATCACAATAGCATCAAAGAAAGTTTATTTAGTAGCACTTCCCTGTATGAGATCACTGTATGAGATTGAAACCTGTCCCAGATTGATGTAACCTGAAGTTAATACATAAAATATAATTAGCTTCAGCTTATTATGTGTAAATGTGAAAACTTATTAGTATAAAAGTTATTAGGTTTTCAAAAGTATCAAGGAAGTAACCAACTCCTATGGAAAGTTTGTATGTAAGTTCTGCTATTCTGTCAAAAAACTACCCAATTTTTACAGAATGTTTATATGAAAGTAATGCTACTTTGTGAAAACACTACCCAACTCTTACAGAATGTTTATATGTAAGTATTGCTATTTTGTGAAGACACTACCCAACTCTTACAGAATTTTTATATATATGTATTGCTACTATTTTGTGAAATCACTACCCAACTCTTACAGAATGTTTATATGTAAGTATTGCTATTTTGTGAAATCACTACCCAACTCTTACAGAATGTTTATATGTAAGTATTGCTATTTTGTGAAAACACTACCCAACTCTTACAGAATGTTTATATGTAAGTATTGCTATTTTGTGAAATCACTACCCAACTCTTACAGAATGTTTATATGTAAGTATTGCTATTTTGTGAAAACACTACCCAACTCTTACAGAATGTTTATATGTAAGTATTGCTATTTTGTGAAATCACTACCCAACTCTAGAATGTTTATATGTAAGTATTGCTATTTTGTGAAAACACTACCCAACTCTTACAGAATGTTTATATGTAAGTATTACTATTTTGTGAAGACACTATCCAACTCTTACAGAATGTTTATATGTAAGTATTGCTATTTTGTGAAGACACTACCCAACTCTTACAGAATTTTTATATATATGTATTGCTATTCTATCAAGGAAGTAGCTAACTCTTAAGGAAAGTTTGTATATAAGTATTGGTATTTAGAAATGTTAAAGGAATTTGAATGAATAATACCGGCATAGTTAGAGGAGCAGATGAGTGCCGGCCACAGCAGCGAGAGCGCGCTGCACGCGTGCGCACACGCCCACAGCCACGGCCGCACCCGCGCGAGCGCCGCGCTCAGCGCTGCCGCCGACAGTGACGTCACCCAGAGCACGCATGACGTCATCTATATGCACACGTACATACCAATCTATATCTATCTAACGCAAGACAACGCCGCCGCCGACAGTGACGTCACCCAGAGCACGCATGACGTCATCTACATGCACACGTACATACCAATCTATATCTATCTAACGCAAGACAACGCCGCCGCCGACAGTGACGTCACCCAGAGCACGCATGACGTCATCTACATGCACACGTACATACCAATCTATATCTATCTAACGCAAGACAACGCCGCCGCCGACAGTGACGTCACCCAGAGCACGCATGACGTCATCTACATGCACACGTACATACCAATCTATATCTATCTAACGCAAGACAACGCCGCCGCCGACAGTGACGTCACCCAGAGCACGCATGACGTCATCTACATGCACACGTACAATACTTGGTTTAAAAAAGTTTCCTAATAATGCACCGCGCTCGCCCGAGGAAAGTTCGCGTTATCCTTTTTCACAAGTCTAACCTAACGTAACAAAAGCGAGATAAAAGACCAAGATGGCGAACATTCAGCGACCGCGGTGCATTTAATATGAGACTTTTTTAAAGCCAGGGTTCAATACGTATTTAACTTTTTTGTAATCACACCGTTATGGTTTTTGATAGTCCAATGGTTAATATTTAATCTGTGACAAAATTTGACAAATACACAATTCGTTCCTCGATGAATAGAAAGATTAGTCGATACCTTTGAGACTTTTAGTTTCCCGTTAACGGAATGTACCAGCCAGCCTGTGAACACTCCGATGAAGTAGGGAGCGACGCGCGCCAAAGGCCGGTCAATAAGGGACGAGTACGCTGCGTACGCGTTTGGAAAACTAAAATAAAATATATAGATATTTAACACATACTATATACATATATTACAAATAACAATATTATAAATTAGCTTATTTCCTTTCCTTCGATTATTACATAGCTACAGATCCTGTTTCAAAATTTTCTGTTTTCATTTTTTAACTCGTGATGTTTTCGCTAACCTTATAATTTAATAATAATAATAAATAATTTAATGGTGGAAGAGCCACGCTGAAACTATTACTGGTTTCAGCATGAATGGGTCGGCTCGCCCGGGGTAGTACCACCCTCTCATAGAAAACCCACGTGAAGTAACAGTGCTTGCATTGTTGCATTTCGTTCGGTCAGTGAGAACACCAGAGGCCCATCTCCCCTCCCCTCTCCTCTCTCCTCTCCCTCTCCCTCCCCTAACCCTTCCCCCCAAAGGGTGGCAACGCACTTACAACTCCTCTGGTGTTGTTAGTGTTCATGGACGGTGGTGATCACTTAACATCAGGTGACCCACATGTTCGTTTGCCACCAATGACATAAAAAAAAAATTGTAGCCACTGAGCACTTATAAAACAAGACACTGGTAAATGCGTCAGTCACGTTTCGCCAAAACCAAGAAAAAAAAACTAAAATAAAACAGAAGCGATAATAGTTTTCAGAACTGCCTTCTGATGAAACAATAATACCGAGCTATCCGAAGGACATGAAACAAGAATCAGGGTAATGGGAAAACATCAACCCTTTGAAGTAGAAAGTTCTTTAGCCCTGTTGTGATTTGATGTTCGGTGAAACAAAAATTCGACAATAAAAAGAGAGACAAGTATGTACATCTATAAGATTTAACCTGTGAGGGAATCAGATAGAATACATTATACAGTATTTTATATGTTATTGTATTTATGTCTATTACGAGGCTTTGATAAAAGGCGTCTATAACGAGCGTGGTGTGTTGTTCACGTATATCGTTTATATGAATATTTTATAATATTTTGAAGTTTTCACTTGTACCACGTGTAAACTGTACACGTTTTTTATAGAATCACGATAAAATAACGGGGTTAATAAATATTCCAATAACAATAATGACCATCAAAAAATCGGTAATCATGGTCGCTTCTGTCATGCCGATCTGCAAGCCTATCGCCTGCTATATATACACTGACTGATCCTGGGAAGCTGCAATATCGAAAAGAATCGCTTTGAATATTTTATCACTATATGTACAGTAGTCAAACTCAGTCTAACACTGATCTACACCACCTTTCTTGGTTATCATATGTGTACACCGACCGATCTGATACATGATTATTTTTTATTCTTAGTAAATCTTAATACAAATTATATCGGGGTTAGTTGCTATTAGTAAACATAAGAATCAATATAAAATACACTTACAGCAATCCATCATCTACATAAGACGCCATAATGTCGGTTGCGGTAGCGGCGAGTAAGACGACGAACGCTAACATGGCGACTAGTCGGGCGCGTATGCTCGCGAACATGTTGGCGGACACGCTCGCCGCGCATGCTAGCGCGCCTACAGCGTGCAGTTGAGTCTCCGTTGAAAGATACCAGGATATTTGCATGCACTGAAAGATGTTTATCATACCTCCCATTTCTATACAAATACAAAATTGAAGGGGCTGTTTCTAATGTCAAAATAACAGCTCTTACTAGAATTTTTCTGGCGGGATCTTAGTGTATCATGTAGTGGCTTTATATTTTACTCATAATCGTATGTTATTTGACTCTATATTTTGTAATATTGGTGGCATTTTACTTAATATAATTTGGTTATTGTGCGCAAATGACGAGGTGGGACATAATACCACGGAGCATGAGTTCCGAGATGTCACAAAATCACACAAGGGTTACCACGATCTTGTTAACATTGAAACAATCACAAGATACCAACTCGACAACGGCAGTCATAATCTAGAACCTTGGATGCCAAAAATAATATTTAAAAAAAACTTTGTATAAAATGTATTGGAAAATATCTACATACATCTATCTACAATTTTTCTCTTTCTGTCTATTTATTCCGGTTATCTCCGAATCGGTTGGACTGATTTTAACGGGACTTTTACTAGCAGATAGCTGCTGATATTGTAAAAACTACTTACTTTTATTTAGAAATTAAACATATTTTGAACACATTCTTTCTTTAGTTTATTATATTTACACGATAGCCTTTCTCCTATTCTATAACAAAATGTAACAAAACACATAGTTGAATCTGGTAAAAAAAACGTCGAGTTATCAAATATGTTAACTGACATCTGGTGAAAATGTACGGATTTAATTATATTCACCTGACGTTCTCCAGAATACATATTTGATATAAAGAGCAAGTTACGCCACCAGTAGGCATCGCAACGGTCGTGGTCACCGTCCGGTAGTGTAAGTACAGAAGTGCTATAGAACACACGCGCTATCACCGCTGACAACACGATCGCGTACCCGTATGACGGTAACATCCTAAAAACGTTACCAAAATTACTTAATAATTTCTTACTTACTTATAATCTGAACCATTATACCGTTACGCCCCGTATGCTTATTCGATACAAAGAAATAAAGAATGAGTCATCAATCGTGGGAACGAAACACAGTCGGATTCTAAATATGGAGTATATGTGTTCGTACTTTATCGAGCATTCCAGAGCTTTCCACCCTCTTTTGATAAAATATATAATGTATATAAATGCATCGCATACATACATACATACAAGCGTACATGTTTTGTTACATTTCTAAATGAGGTAAATCCAGGCTTAGCCGTTCCTAATATTTTACGTTAGTTTTCGAGATCTTCAAATTTCAGGAAGATCATTAAAAAAACTAAAAACCTTACAGCAAAATTTGAACTTTGTTCTCAGTGTATAAAATCTGGACATCTTAAAGTCCGATATTTTAAAAGAACGATTAAAATTGGATTTATCTCGTTTCGAAATGTAATGAAACAGATATATAGCTAGCTAGCCTCGCACAGCTTAGTTCGATTTATGTTCTTGTATTTAAGGCAACAGCCCAAGCTAAAATTCGCCAACTTTGGCACACTTGAGATTGTTGCCATTCGACTGAATACCCTAAGCACTTGCCCTAAAAGCTCGGTAAAGCTGTAAAGACCCGTTAGAGTAACACCGGTTAGTGAGTTAAAAAAAAGGAGTATATTACTTTACTATTTATTTATTTTAATTTTTTTATGACATAGGTGGCAAACGAACAGATGGGTCACCTGCTGTTAAGTGATCACCACCGTTCATGGACACTAACAACACCAGAGGAGTCGAAAGTGCGTTGCCACCCTTTGGGGGAAGGGTAACGGGAGGAGAGAGGAGAGGGGAGGGGAGGTGGGCCTTCGGCGCTCTCACTGACCGAACGAAACGCAACAATGCAAGCACTGTTAGTTCACGTTGGTTTTCTGCGAGAGTGAGGTATTACCGCGGGCGAACCGACACATTCATACTGAAACCAGTAATAGTTTCAGCGTGGCTCTACCACCATTAAAGATAGGTGTAAATTTAATTGCAATTGTGTTCTAGTAAGGCATTTGATTTGCCTACTTACTATTATAACAGTAAAATCATATGTTTATTGCTTCAACAAAAGGTGCCTTTTTACGTGTATTTTAAATAAAATAAAAAAGCTTAAAGAAGTTTTTTTTAATTAATCGTTATTACAAAATTACCTGATGATTCTGTTAGTGACAAAGCAGACAATCAATAAAACCTGACCGCAGGCTCCACCTATATTGACCAACTCCTCGACGCTGTAAAGACTCTTCAAATAGAAGAAGTGATGTGAACTGAACAGACCACTGAAAAGAAACAAGTATTTTTAAAGTAATAGTAATAAATAGTTTTAGTATTTTTTCGGTTGCAGTAATAAATATAATATAATAAATTGGGAAATATTACTTGCGACAGAGCTTTTTATTACATTAATCATAAATTACGTCATTGAAATTCCATAATTTTTACAGCCCTAAATACTTACTATATACGTTAACGTCTCGGCTGTTTTTAAAGACTTTAATGCTTTAAATTTTTTTTTATTCCGGTTCGTTAATTGTAAATTTCGTGGTTCAGTAAACAAAACGTTCGTACAGATGAATAAATAATTAAAAAATACATTTTACGTAACAATTGTGATTTGACAATACATCATTTATTTTTTAAGTTTTGTAATAAATCAGGTTTTTTTTTAATATGCTGCCACAAGTTTGTTGACCTGTGCCTAATGAAATCCACATTCATGTAAAGTGATCGGACGAAGAAAATGCTAACGACACCGAAAAATATAAAATCCACAAACAAAGATACACTGAAGACTTCCAAAATTATACTTACGCTACCGGCCGCTATAGATAAAAAATTTCCCTTTGAAAGAATGAAAACTGTATTTGATTTACTCAAGAATTATACCCCTCATATTACCAAAATATATAATTTACCTTACAAAAAATAATACATCGAATGCTATCGTCCCCGTAGCTAATGCATAATATATGTTATTTCTTTCATTTATATCACGAGTATTTCCTGAAATCAATAAAATTATTCATAAATAAATAAAATCATTAAAATAATTTATCAAAAGTACTATATTTTTTTCAATCTCACCAGAAATCGAGTTCACCATAACAGAAACGTGTACGAAAATAATCAAAAACGTAGCGACTATTTTAAAACCATGCATCAAAGCCAGTTCTTTATTCGCAGTGTCTTTATTAAATATTCTTCTCCAAGAATACACGAGTGAGAAACATAAGAACAGCCGACAGAATACATTTTTCCATTTATCTTCTAATGGTGAATTCGTGTACAAGTCGTACTTAGCTCGCGGACAGACGGACAGGTTATCAACTGGCCGTGAGTTAATGCATTCTTTTTTGTACTTCCCACATCTTTTACAGCTACCCATCTGTACATCCACAGGTATAACGTCCAGCGAAACGGGCACTTCATTGTTATACTTCCGGGCAGTTAGAACTTCTACGTTTCCATTATCATCAGATGTGAGATTCGTAGCCACTGTTTCGTCCCTCGCGACGAATTTCAAACCCATTTTCTCTTTTTCCGTTTTCTCATTTCCATCATACACTTTTCTACCAACACTGACAGTTCTGTTTTCAGCTTTATTAAACTTTTCCAAGTCGAAAGTCTTAGATTTTTTAACGTAAGGTAAAAACTTTGTCAAATCGAGGTCGTAAGATGTAGCCGCTACCGCTAGTAAAGTTAACATAACAGTGAAAATAATAAGTGTAATTGCTCCAACATCGGTTTCAATACGGTAGGTCTCTAAGCGCCTTAAAGAGACAAGACTCACGGCACGTGGTAACGTTTTATTCGATTTTAGATTATCATTAATCATAATAGAGAAATTAATCAATGACTCTATGTCATTGTTAGAGCAAGACCGTGGTAGGCAGACTCCGAGAATAATATCATAAAACTGGAAGGAAACCAAATGAAAGCATATTAATGGAACCAAACAAATTATGAAAGTACCACATTAACAATAAAATAAACATGTATTACTACTATTTCACCCCAAATTCATAAGATTTTAAAGACCTGAAGCGACATTTAAAGGGTCAGAATGTTGACATGTTTAAGGAAACTCATGGTATGAAGCAGTAGCATCTTTATACACAAGGCGATAAGTGGTAACGAAGGTAGAACCAATTATTTGAAGTGGGATAATAAGTTTTTATTAAAAAAAAAATATTTTCGTGTACACGCGGAGGAAGTGAAACTCTTTTGGTTTTTTCAAGTGAAATTCAGAATCAAACAGTCTAATAATTTAAATTTGATTTAATACTTTTAATTAAAATATGTGCAGTCATATATACATATCTGTATTAACATATTTTCCGAGTGATTTTATTGGTTTTGCATATTTATTACATTTATATTAGATATCAATTATGAGATATACAAAAATACAAGTTCATTATAAAATTTGACTCAAAATACAAGAAACATATTATTTGCTTAAGTACACACATTTTTTATTTGTATTAGATAAATTAGTCTGTCAGTGTATATATAAGAAATGTAATAATTTACAAATACTTACAGTATATGAACGAATTAAGATAACCTATGAATAAAAATTTCATCCACGTGTTTCTTTTGAATATAAATAGTTTTATTATTTATTCAATGATAACTAGCATTTTAATTTTCACATATGCATCGAATATGATAAAATAGTTTGGTAATTTCGTTCAGCATGAATGGGTCAGCTCGCCCGGGGTAGTATCACTCTCTCACAGAAAACCGAGGTGAAGTAACAGTGCTTGCATTGCAGGCCCACCCCTCGCAGATCCCTCTCCTCCCCAAACACAGGCTAGCAACGCACTTGCATCTCCCCTGGTGTTGCTAGTGTCAATGGACAGCAGTGATCACTTAACATCAGATGACCAATCAGTTCGTTTGCTTCCTATGATGTATAAAAAAATTCGTGGAAACAGTGTGAGTTATCTTACCTTCGCCATTCCATCTTTGGTAATATTCAAAGCTAGTTCTGCTGTACTGTAAGCTAAGCTAATCGGTGGTTGATTGTCTGAAGTGAATCGGGGTGTCACTTCATCGTGGTTTAACGTCCATCGCCAATCGTGGTCACCTATGTTTCGTAAAAATCAATTAATTACCTTCTACTGGATATAGTTAAATGAAAACGTAGTCAAAGATGGTTCTCAAGTTTGCACCTGCAGTGCACTGCACAGTCGAAACACACCAACAGGGGCTTTGCGACAGGTTTTCATCTAGAGGTTGGTAGCAAGCCAGGCGTACTTAGGAAAAACCCTACTACCATGCTAAAGCTTCGTCACAATAGTTTTCTTCACGGGAAGCTCTGACTCAGTTGCTAGGATTCGAATCTACGTCCAACGACGCTGTGTCCGAACACGCTATCAACTAAACAATCATCGATTTATACATACATGCATACAAAGTAATCATCTTCATCTTACCGTTATACCAACTAAGTAGGGTCGGTACATGTTTTCCTCTTTCACTCTCCCAGGTGTCAAATGTCATCTATTTTTCACACAATCCATACATACTTCTCTACTAGTATATCCGTTCACTTTTCTAGTTACATGTTTTTCATCTCTCCTCATGACATGCCCATACCATGCTACCTTATTACTCCACAATTTCTTTATCACTGGTGCAATTTTCAAACTTCCTTTGATATACTTATTCTTAATCTTAACCACTCTAGTCACACCACACATCCATTTTAACATTCGCCTCTCTGCCACATGTAAATTTCTCTCAGCAGTCTCTTTCGTAGCCCAGAACTCAGATGCATACAGCATGACTGGTCGAATTATGGTGTTATAAACCTTCCACTCGAGTTTCAAAGTAATATTGATAATAAATAACTTACCGTTGTCGAAATACTTTTCATTGCGTCGTCTTGCTGTAGCAAATATTGTGTTGTGATCATTGCTCTGATTCAATCTATCGCTAACAAAATTGTTATCCTGTTATAAAAGTAAATTAACGTTAGAATAAGTCAGTCACATATACGAGAATTGAGTAGTAATTCTAGTTTCCTTACCAAATTCTGACACTCATCCCTAGATCCAAGCCAAAACCTGTTGCCATTTAGTAAACCGGCGTGGTAACGGCCTGATGCGTCGACCACTAAAAAGAAACCGTAACATTTTTTATAAACATGATCTGCATCATGTTTCTTATTGCAAGCGCAATACGGTCGGTCATGCTTACGTAACATGTTATAACGCGAAATTATAAATTTATTTCCTGCAAAAATTACAACTCAACGCGCCCAAAGAAGTTTCCACTTCAAAAATTAACTTTTACTTGTATCAGTATGTACACATACATCTATTTTTCACACAATCCATACATACTTCTCTACTAGTATATCCGTTCACTTTTCTAGTTACATGTTTTTCATCTCTCCTCATGACATGCCCATACCATGCTACCTTATTACTCCACAATTTCTTTATCACTGGTGCAATTTTCAAACTTCCTTTGATATACTTATTCTTAATCTTAACCACTCTAGTCACACCACACATCCATTTTAACATTCGCCTCTCTGCCATATGTAAATTTCTCTCAGCAGTCTCTTTCGTAGCCCAGAACTCAGATGCATACACCATGACTGGTCGTTTAATGGTGTTATAAACCTTCCCCTCGATTTTCAAACAAAGTAATATTGAAAATAAATAACTTACCGTTGTCGAAATACTTTTCATTGCGTCGTCTTGCTGTAGCAAATATTGTGTTGTGATCATTGCTCTGATTCAATCTATCGCTAACAAAATTGTTATCCTGTTATAAAAGTAAATTAACGTTAGAATAAGTCAGTCACATATACGAGAATTGAGTAGTAATTCTAGTTTCCTTACCAAATTCTGACACTCATCCCTAGATCCAAGCCAAAACCTGTTGCCATTTAGTAAACCGGCGTGGTAACGGCCTGATGCGTCGACCACTAAAAAGAAACCGTAACTTTTTTTTTAAACATGATCTGCATCATGTTTCTTGTTACTTCGCGACATCGTAAATTATAAATTTCATGGTTTAGTAAAAATAACTAACCATACACTAAAAATGTCCTACAAATTAAGAAATAATTTAAAGTATATTTTACAATTATTAAAAAATGACTTATTGTAAATACATAATTTGTTAATTTTCAGAGTAATAAATCTGGTATTTTTTAAACTTACGCTCCCAACAGTATGTTCACCTGTGCCTCATGAGGTCTACATTCTTTTCCTTAAACCTTTTCCGTTTTATTACAAAAAAGTTAAACACGTATTAAATACTTGGTTTAAAAAAGTTTCCTAATAAATGCACCGC
>MU160765.1:2641-39335 GCA_015888305.1 Antheraea pernyi | reverse complement strand
AACCTTGACAAATTATATACATAAACCTTCCTCGTGAATTATTTTATCTACTGGTGAAAACCGCATGAAAATACGTTCAGTAGTTTTTGAGTTTATCGCGAACAGACAAACAGACATGGCACAGGACTTTGTTTTATAACTTGTAGTGATATTAGTAAACTTACCGTCGTGGAGGTCTAGTGGTTCGACCGGTGGAATATCAATCTGATGTCTCCAAGTTCGAACCCCGGCAAAAACTAACGATTTTTTGTAATTCGCGTACATTCACTACTTGCATGTTAAATTATATCAAAAAGGGTATAATATATTTCAGCTCATGGGTGAAGCCAGAAAAACAAGCTAGAGAGCAGAGAAATCAATTTTAATAATAAAAGTTCATATCTTAAAACAATCCGCACTATGCAACGCAACTATTAGGATCAATCATTTATCATTCAGTAGTTTTTGAGTTTATCGCGAACAGACAAACAGACATGGCACAGGACTTTGTTTTATAACATGTACTGATAGTAGTAAAGTTACCGTCGTGGAGGTCTAGTGGTTCGACCGGTGGAATATCAATCTAATGTCTGCAAGTTCGAACCCCGGCAAGTACTAACGATTTTTTGTAATTCGCGTACAGTTACTAATTGCTTGTTAAATGATATCAAAAAGGATATAATATATTTCAGCTTATGGGAGAAGCCAGAAAAACAAGCTAGAGAGCAGATAAGTCCATTTTAATAATAAAAGTTTGTATCTTAAAACAATCCGCACTATGCAATGGCAGAAACGCAACTATTAGGATCAATCATTTGTCGCATTAGATTCAGTGTTATGTCATGAATGCTCAATGTCAGTTCTGCGTCTAAGTGTTAAACATACGTATGGTATATAAGCTTATTTATCATAATACAAGCTATACTCAATTTAGTATGGCCGTGTCGGAAATTGTCATATTTTGAAACATTCTTCATTGGTGCTCCACTCCTATTGGTCTTAGCGTGCCTTTCTTGATAAATAAGCTATCTATCACTGAAATAATTTTTCAAATCGGACCTGTAGTTTCTGAGATTAGCGCGTTCACCAAACAAACTATTCAGCATAATAATATTAGTATAGATTACTGAGCAACTACCTATCTATTTGATAATGATAATAAAGTTTAATACTGACGGTTGTTGTCAAAATAAATTAGAACTCTATAAAAGCTAAAAAGCAGCTAAATTTATAAAACACTTACCTCGGAAAGCCCAAGTTTTACCCTCTGAGAATTCTTTGAATAACACACCAATGTCCTCCCAACAGGAAGACTCTAGAGACAAATGAACACCATTCGATATCTTAGGCCAAACTACTGCCAAAAACGACGGATCGTATAACTGGAACAAATTTTCAAAAACTTCACGGCCGATGGCGCGTTTTTTGATATTCGTGGACGCATCCTTTTTAAACCTACTCGTGTAGGGGCCAAAGCCTTTACGACATTCAGCCAAAGTGATAATTAAAAAAAACAAACACACTTTTTTAATCTGCATTGTGTTGCATTATTTTAATGCCAATTAAATACAAAAATAATTATTGGATACAATGCGTGTAAACACAATGCAATCGTATTAGACAATGACCCGCATGAAGCGGCGCGGTGGCTTGTCGTGATCGAAGAAAAATATGTTTAATACGCAATGTTACTTTCAAGCAATAGTAGTTTTATTATCGATGTAATTGATGTTTTTTTTATTGATTAATACAAGTCATATACACGCTACAGTTGTATAAAACCGGAAGTCAATCCACGCCTAATATATAAAATCAACTACAATACTTTCTCGTATACCCGTTTATAAAATATGTATATAAAGCTGTTCAGTGTCTTTTTCTCCTATTTGTCAACCGATTTACTTTTTGTATTTGGTGGCTATAGCTAAAAAGAGAGTGTGTCATAGAGACATGATAGAAGTAAAACTATGTATTTCAGGGAAACATTTTAATTTAAAAAATACAACAAAAACTCAACGTCATTCAAATACTGACTGCACTTGACCTTCTTAACTTCGGTGATTGAACGGGAACCGATGTTTTCATCACTGTACCGACACAATGTTTCCCCCACCACTTTTGGTCACACAAAAAGGTTATCGATCAGAATTTCAAAGTTCTTCCATCGATAAACCAAAGCCTTTATTTATCTCTATTTTTTATACCTCAAACTCGTTACATCTACAATATTTGTACAATACTCAATAGTTTTTATGTGGTTTTTATCACTACCCTTATTGTGATGTTTACATTTTTATGATTGATTTTCGATTACCCGAGGACAACTATAAATATACACACTTATAGTATTTAGATTTGGATAAGATTGTCTTACGTTATCTTTATGTTATGTCAAATTTAGGCTAATGTGATTAAGGCGCTATTATAAATCTATTAATTTATGTATTAAATCTTACCTGTAAGTTCGAATAAAATGTAAAAAGTAGTGAAGACGAAAGTGAAACAGGTTATAAGTTCATGAACTGGACATACGATGACTTGTTACAGTAAACTTCCTATATATTTTCAATTTATTCATAGTAGTATACTATTATCTATATAAATAAATACTGAAATGGTGGCTTATTATGTAATATACACGAACAAAGTAAGACAAAAAGATCCCAAACTCGTACGTAATCTCTGGCTATTCAACTATCACGTAAGCACTAAAGAGGGTCGTGGGGTCTTTGATTTGCTTATTTTTGTTGACATTAGGGATAGGGTTTTTCCATGTGTAGGTTTAATTAATATGTGAGGCGCGCGGTCTTATCGACTAATAAGTTAATTCCTCCATCTTAATATATAAAAATCCATGTCCAGTGTACTGTTGGTCCACAATGAACTCAGAAATTACTAAACCGATCGTCATGAAAGTTGGCATTTATGCATAATTTGGTCAACTGGAGAAATAGGATGTAGGCCTGAATATTTTTTAATTACAAGTACAAATCCAGGGATAGCGGATGGTTAGAAATTACAAAAGCTCTGCGTAACTTGAATGACCCCCTGTTTGTACGCTTGTAGATCAAAATTGTTAAGTTTTATATTCCACAGTGGACACGTCATAAGAGTTTATAAAAGGTATTAAAAACACACAAGTAAATGTTAGTAATTACATTTATTACCTGTCAATAGACATCATTAGCTTACATTTATTTTTTATTCATTTCATGTACTTAGTAAATACAATTAGCTAGATTTATACCGGATTGTAGGGGACCATTTTGAACCTGGCAACACTAGAACCATTACCTCGACAACTTGCGACATTACGAAATATACATCTCCTCATATGATCAAATATCGTCGCTAATAACGCCAACCCGGATAAACCAAAATTTTTGCTTTATTTTCTTAATCTTCTCTTAGTTTATATAAGCAATTTACAATGTTCATACAGTTTTTATGATAGAAGACGATTCACAAAAGCATATTCTTATATGTACATAAATTGTATATATGTATTCAATACAAACATATACACGTATTGTATACACACCGATATATGTACTGTATACAAACATTACATACATGTATTGTAAACACACATTACATGTATTTTAAACACACATATACATTTATTGTATACACACATATTCACGTATTGTATACACACGTATACATGCATTGTATACATACATTGTATAGATGTATTGTTTCATTTGATTCTGTTGGAATTCAGGGCGACGATATTGTAGAAGTGTTAGTGTCTATGGTGCGGGTTCAAAACAGTCCCCGGTACGTCAGAGTGTAGTCACAGCGGACGCGACGAGCAGCACACTTCACACACACACGGACACGGGACGAGCACGATATTTATTGCGTTACTTCTTTATGTCTATAGATTGTACGATTTACATTTGCCGGAGCCGCTTGTTCGGCCGTTGTCCATCGTTCATGAAACCGCCCTGCAAAGAGATAAACATCATTTTAACACACACACATAATTCAACACTTCTCAATATCGTACCTAGTTCGTTCGTTAATTATATAATATACAAGAGCTGTCTTACAAGTTTTAACTTAAAAGGACCTAATCTGTTGTTAATTCATTAAGTTATTAAAGTTTTTATCATGTAATTTGGCCCATTTTAATTTTATTTCACTATACTATACTAATATCACACAGTACCATTTACACATTCAGCACTTCCAATTAATATCTCACATAGTTAAAAAAATAATGAAATTCAGAATGAGTTTGCAGTGGAAACGGTTGTGTTTGTCATCTAATATTTTCATTTTTAATTAACATAAACTTGCATAACTTTTCAGTACATTATATGAAAATAACCTAAAAACATGAGAATGTATAGCAACATACATACAATCTCACTGATAAACAATAGAAATTAAACCTTGAACCAATTAGGAATATTGTACACACGGTATTATTGACACTGGCAAATAAGCAAACTGTGCCTTGATGAAAAAAAATTCATTGATGCAAAATTACATGATAAAAACCCAGACATTTATAAATACTATACCTGAAATATGTCGTATGTACACTACTACAGGTAACTCTGAAAAGAATGCACAGAATATAATTAATGGCAAAGAATTTTGCAGAATCATCATTCACACTGTATCACCATATCCACCTTTACATAATGCCGTAAAGATGGACATCTCACTGCATTTCTTTGCATATATTTCTATGCATCCATTTCAGATAGAATGAACCACGATGAGAGCATGCAAAATATATAAGAGAAAGCATTTATTTATGTATTTTAATACAAGCAAAAAAATACAGTTACAGTACATGTAAATAAATAAACAAAACAGATGGTGAACAAAACACATTTTCCGATTCACCAGTAATCTTTGTGTAAATATTATTATTTTATCTCTTCCACCATAATTCAAGATATTTGTAAACAATTATAATAGTATGGGACCTTTCGAGTATTACGTAAGCAGTTTTTGTAATTTTCTGACCGCTCCGTCCTCCTGGCCATTAAGAGTAACCAATGCTCTTACCCCCACTCCCATACTTACGTAAACATTTATACAAGCATTTTATTATGTTTTAGTTCCCTTATCTCTTCATGGGCAAGTTAACAAATCTCGAAATAAGGAATTCATAGTTTACAGCAGAATTAACTTATAGTGGTTCACTACCAGGAGTCTAGGACGATAATAGCAAATGTTGATTAGATAGCACACCTCACATTCACATTTGTCCCATCCCTCATGTCATCAAAGATAAATAAATCGAAGATTCCCTCCCCCCTTTAATGCTTACATAATATTTGAATAGCCCATATTTAGTGTAAAATTAGTGGAAACTATTGTCATTGCTCGGAATCCTAAAAGGTGATCTTACAGGGAAGGAATTTGTCATAATGAAACCATAATAAGGCTTTAACGACACCAACCACACTATCAAATGTTCACACAGCAAAACTGTCTGTCTGTCAAGCATTTCTATGTTCTGGCACACCTTTACACTTACTATTTCAAAGTTTAAGTATGTTTAGTTAACTTACAATATATGTAACATAACAACTACATTGTTATTTAACACCAGGTGTATTTAAATGTCAACTTATTTCATTTACAGAAATTCCAAAATAGTGTTCTGAATATAACACAAGTTAAATCCACCTTTACATAATGCCGTAAAGATGGACATCTCACTGCATTTCTTTGCATATATTTCTATGCATCCATTTCAGATAGAATGAACCACGATGAGAGCATGCAAAATATATAAGAGAAAGCATTTATTTATGTATTTTAATACAAGCAAAAAAATACAGTTACAGTACATGTAAATAAATAAACAAAACAGATGGTGAACAATCTTTAATGAAACACATTTTCCGATTTACCAGTAATTTTTGTGTAAATATTATTATTTTATCTCTTCCACCATAATCCAAGATATTTGTAAATAATTATAAGAGTATGGGGCCTTTCGAGTATTACGTAAGCAGAGTTTTTGTAATTTTCTGACCGCTCCGTCCTCCTAGTCATTAAGAGTAACCAATGCTCTTACCCCCACTCCCATACTTATGTAAACATTTATACAAGCATTTTTTTATTGTTTTAGTTCCCTTATCTCTTCATGTGCAAGTTAACAAATCTCGAAATAAGAAATTTATAGTTTACAGCAGAATTAACTTCTAGTGGTTCTAATTAGTGGTTCACTACCAGGAGTCTAGGACGATAATAGCAAATGTCGATTAGATAGCGCACCTTACATATCAATCCTACACATTCAGATTTGTCCCATCCCTCATGTCATCAAAGGTAAGTAAATCGAAGATCCCTCCCCCTTTAATGCTTACATAATATTTGAATGGCCCATATTTAGTTTAAAATTAGTGGAAGCTATTGTCATTGCTCGGAATCCTAAAAGGTGATCTTACAGGGAAGGAATTTGTCATAATGAAACCATAAGAAGGCTTTACGACACCAACCACACTATCAAATGTTCACACAGCAAAACTGTCTGTCTGTCAAGCATTTCTTTGTTCTGGCACACCTTTACCCTTACTATTTCAAAGTTTAAGTATGTTTAGTTAACTACTATATATGTAACATAACTACATTGTTATTTAACACCAGTTGTATTTAAATGTCAACTTATTTCATTTACAGAAATTCCAAAATAGTGTTCTGAATATAACACAAGTTAAATCAGTTTCAAAACTTCAATTATTGAATATATATTAATACAAATGAATTAACTGCACTCACACTTTCTATTATAAACAATGATACAGTTTAAAAAGTTTCCACAAAAACATCACTGAATAATATATCATTTACTGCTGGCAAATAAATCAATTCAAGCGACATGCAGTGTTGGTTAATGAATATTGAACAAAAAACGGAACAATACACAAGGCATAGCTAAATTAAAAAACGCATCTGCATGAGTTAATATATGTTAGCACGATACAAAAAAAAAATCGATTAAAAAGCGTGCATTTTAAGACGATTCAATGACCAGAGAGAAAGTGAGATATTAAGTGGTCAGTTGAGAAATAAAACAATATATTGGTTAAAATATTGCATGACAGTGAAAAAAAATATCATGCGAAAACATGAAGTAAATGCTATAGTGTAGGAAGTGTTATAATGTGTAACCACAATCTCGCCTGATGTTAAATATCAATACAGTCTAAGATGGTAAACATAATTAACATGTTCCATGCCACGTGTACCAAAGGTGGTACATGTTAAACTTGAACTTTTGGGCATGTGTACCACTGGTGGTACACAATTTGATTACTATTGTAAGAGCAATATAGTAAACACGTGAAAAAAAAATTGATAATACATTTATTTTAAAATATCAAATGGCCTGAAGGACATCTCAGGCAAAAATGGCTTAGCACGGAACGTATTAACAAGGCAATAGAACTCCAATTTGAGGTTGGAATTACGTAGGTGGGCGATAGATACAATTCCCTACCATCATGATATGGATTCATCGCGCTATTTTCCTTCCCCGAGAACTCCTTATTGCAGGGATTCGAAATAACATTGATTGATGCAGTGTCCCAACAAGGAACCACTGGGTCATATTTAGTTAAAAGTGTGAGAGAGTGAGATTTATTGTATATAGTTACCGGGCGGGCCATGAAGGGTTGCGGCGGCATGTACGAGTTGACCGCGAAGCCGCCGCGCGGGAAGGTGCCCCCGCGACCGCCGAAACCGCCGCGACCGCGTCCTCCTGTAAACAAACAGTTCGCATGTCTGTTATACCGTCACAGTGCCTGGAGGTCACCAACTTGCAATATAAGTTATGATACAAAGGGCACCTAGAGTGCAAAATGCCAATACAATATTGAATGCTAATTCTACTTTTTTACATTTAATACAAGTTAAATATAATCTTTCCATATACACCATGTATGACAAAACATTACGATCTGTAAACTGTTGTAAAAAACGAATTAAAAATTATTTCTTCAGACTACATCCACAATACAGTGATATCCCGTACCTCTGAAATTGCCCCTAGTGTTGTAGTTGGAGCCGCGGGCTCGGAACGAGTTGTTGGAGCGATTCGCATTTGGACTCGAGTTTGTATTCGCGCTCGCGCTCACGTTACGATTCTGCTGTTGTTGTGAATGTTGTCGCTTATTCTGTGAAACAAAACAATCACAACACATAACAACCTGTAGGAGCCTAGACTGACTCGAGGGTGTGATAATGAAACTCGGAGATGCGTAAAATAAAGTGCCCTCATTTTAACTCGATTTTAGCGATGGTAATCTGACATGGATTAATCGTTTTTAAACATAAAAAATGACTATTTTAATTGATCCAATCTAACATTATAAAATTGTGATTTGATGTTCCTATTTCAGTAAAAACGTAAAAATGAACATACAACAATCTATAATTTAAAAACAAAGTCGTTAAAAAAAATAAGACATTGAAATCGAATAATCGATCCTCTAGACCTCGATTTTTCCATGAATCAATTTCATAGACCATGATTCGGATTCAATTAAAAAGGTAATTAGGTCCGCACCTTTTTTCTGCTTTGGTTTGTTTTATTAAACATCTTAAAAATCGTAAATTTATACGGTGGTGCGGATTCCGTCAGGTATAATTATCACATTATTGTGTTTTTTGCATATATTAAATGTATATCGTAGTGCGGATTCAGTCAGGCATAATTACCACATTATTGTTTTTTGCAATAGGCATCTGAGTAATCACGTCTGTGATAGTTGATGACTAGTGTATATGTAAACACTTATCTATGGTGTATACTAACCTTATTGCTGTTGGCAGCGTGCGCTTTCTGCTCTTCGTCATCACGGTACTTGTTCACAGTGACGAGGAACCCGTTAATGCGAAGCTCGCGGTCTAGCTTCAAAGCTTTCTCTACTGACTCCTTCTCGTGGAATGTTACCCGCACTGAACACAATAAAAGTTAATTAATAACTTAGCAGTGCAACAACACATGATAGATCTCTAATCCTAGTCTTCAAAATCAAAAATCAAATCAATTTGGGCTCTAAGAAGGCGCTTATGAACATCAAAACTACCACCGGTTCAGAAAAAACAACCCAGTCATAGAGAACCGCATCGACAGTGGCAATCCAAAAAACTAATAAGCACCATACTCTTACTTAACCACTGGAATATCAAAGACCATAAACTCTATACAAATGAATGTGACAGTTTTGACTAGAAAGTAAATCAACGTTGCGAGAAAAGTACATACAAATCAACAGCCACTTCAATACGATCAGAAATATGAAAATAGATGGCAGTTGTTCTCCTTTTGATTTAAATGTGTGAAAGTTTATTCTCCGAAGATAGTTAATAAAGTGAAGTGAAATGAAACATGTCGATGTTTAATTTAATATAATTATCTTATTTACTTTAATTTATTTTTTAAATGCATTATATCAGATTTATGTCATTTTATTTTAAGAAATCTCAGGAGCATTGCGACTTAATTCCGTTTTATGTTAATTATCACAGTGCAGTATGCTGTTACTCTGTCTGCATTGAAAGTATTTAATAACCTACTTTATAAAAAAGGTAATTAACAACGAACTTTTTTTTAAATGCTTATTTAAATGCCTCTCTGCTACAGTAAGGGTTTTATTTTCTACTGAATAACAATTTACACCAATTACACTATATATCCCTACTTTTAGAATTGGCTAAAAGAGCTTCGTTTACTTTTAAGAAAGATTTAAATTGAATGTGTTAATGTGGTCAAACTTTAAACGTATTATCGCACAAAATCGGATTTTTGAATTGTGACTTTTTTTATTTAAGGTATATGATATATGAGATTAATTATCACATACCAAACGTAACCAGTAACACACTTATATTATAAGAGGTCGTTAATGAATCATGACTAGGATAAAAACTGCTTGTCATAATATGTTCAATTGTAATGCTGAAATAGATCATTTATATATTAATCATAATTTCAGTTTATCAGGAGCTGATGATCGACTTCTGACTATTAAGCTGCAGGCTATGCCTAATTTAGAAGCCATTGTAAAAAATTTGTGAAAAATGTAAATGTTAGTAGATAAATTTTGAATTTAACTTACAATTGCTGTTGCTTTTCAGGAGAAATAAGTGTTTTATGTTTGGACAATATTTTATTTACACTGTATTATTTTGTATTACTACTTAGCATACATGAAAGCGTATAATGTTCCTGTAACTAATATTATAAATACACATAGTTTAATGTTGTAATATTTCGAGATGTATAGATAAAAAACATTGAGATTTTGAGGGATCTTTGAGCGTCATGTAGTGGATTTTATATTTTATTAATAATCTTGTGTTATTTGACTCTATATTCTGTAATATTTATTGGTGGTGTTTTATGTAATGTAATGTTCGGTTATTGTGCACAAGTGAAGTGGATGGGAAATAAGAGCATAAAGCATAAACTTTAAGATTCCATAAATACTCCATGGGAAATTGTAACAAGGAAACCACCATCTTGTTAGAACATTGAAATTATCGAAAGACACTTCTAATATTATTGCATACTAATAAGCATACTGCCAAAAATAAAATAAGAGAGAGGAAAATATTGATTGATTTTTTTGTTGTGGGGGACAGCAGCTGAGGTGGACACCATATTCCTATTACAAAAACGAGCAGTTCGAGCAATTTATAATATGAGGCCTCGCGAATCATTAAAGACTAAGTTTCAAGAATTCGGTATCTTAACTCTGCCCTCCCAATATATTCTAGATAATTTAATGTATGTCCGCAAAAATTCAGATATGTTGGATCTAGTAAAAGACCAGCATAATTTAAATACTAGAAACAGCAACAAATTGGTCATTCCATGCTTCAGGCTCACTAAATCCAAAAACAGTTTTTTAGGTAATAGTGTTAAGGTTTATAATAAAGTTCCAAAACACATTACCGATTTGCCTGATAGTGAGTTCAAGAACCATGTCAAGCGGGTTTTAATATCTAAAGGCTATTATAGGGTGGATCAATACGTGAACGATTGTGACGTCTGGAAATGACGACCCTCTCTGTGCATCCACTAATAACGAATGTGAATATTTATGTTACTATATAAATATATGACACGAAAAAATAAACCAGATCGAGTTTCTTGCCGGTTCTCGATGTCTGGGCTGTTTTCCGAACCGGTAGTAGCTTTGACGTTCATAAGCGCCTTCTCAGGGCCTAAATTGAATAAAGGATATTTTGATTTTGTATGAACACCCCTAGCTTAAATTGAATGGCCTTGCAATATGCCGATTTGATTTTAAAAACAATTAATAGTTAGAAAATGATACATAGGATAAAAGGACTCACATATTTTGTATTTAGTCTTGCTGAACTCGTGTATATGAGAGACGTTGCCGCACTGCGCGAACAACAGCTTGACGTAGTCGGTGCTCGCCTCGTAGGGCACGCCCACCAGCACCGCCGTCTCCGCGCGCGACTCCACCGCCACCGACATCGCGTTCCCCTCCACCACAGTACCGTCCTCCAATAGCGCCTGTATCCACTCATATATTACTCATCTCAATTTCGCAAACTGTACATAATATCTCAAGTTGTACATAATATCTCAAGTTGTACATAATAACTCAAATTGTACATAATATCTCAAGTTGTACATAATATCTCAAGTTGTACATAATATCTCAAGTTCTACATAATATCTCAAATTGCACATAATATCTTAAAATATAATTTTTTTTCTAAAATTGTACATTTCTTCTCAATTTGTACAAAATATGTATTTCAAATTGGACCTTTTTGAAGTGAAACTTCTTTAGGTGCATGAGGGTAAAATTTTACAGATGTAACGTCACGGAGGTATGCAACGGAAGTGACGTCATTTACAGTAAACTCAGATTTTTCATGTCTCGAAAATCGAAAGTTTTAGATTTCTATAAATATAAACAAGACTTATAAATTAGTTCGCCAAAGAAGTTTCACTTCTGACACGTGTACTTTGTAGGCACGGACTTTTTTTTTCAAATTGTATGTAACTTTTCTAATTGCACATTATTTGAGAGATTGTACATAAACTCTTAACAAGCAAATCATATGTAATCATGTATTGTACATCGACACATACAGGAGTCCCAATCATACTAATCATAATTGAAATAAATTAAGAGAAAATGTGATCAGTCATCTACAACCTTAACTTATGCATTTTAAATCTACAAGATTATATAGGAGTCATCTATCCTCTAATCATATATAGTCTACCTATACCAGTGGTCGGCAAACTAGGCAACCAAAAGAGCCAAATATGAACAATACAAAACTAAAATTTATTCAGAGCCTTTTTTATAAACGAAATCATTGCGACTAAAAGTACACTTTATGTTTAATGTTTTTTTGCGAACAAATAGCCGTACTATTATTGCTTTCTAAAAATATGTCTCTTCTCCGTAGGCTTGCGTTTTAATTTTATTCGTCTCTAACAAGGCAAATTACATAATATTCCATATTTGCACTAAACACTCTGTAGAAGAGGCGCAACTACGGAGTGAAAGAGGCGCATGTGGCCTGCTAGTCAGGGTTAGTCCTCCACTGACCTATACAATTAAAGTCAGCTTCTTTGAATACTTCTTTCTTTTATATGGTAAACATACTTCCAAGTGAGGTAAGAGGATATGACAATGAATTTAATTTTATTTATCATCATAATCTTGCAAAATAACAGAACACAAACACATCACAAAAATAAATCCTATCATCATAAATTTTAAAAGAACACACATAAAAACATTATCAATAATAGATCCTTTATAATATCTAATTATAACTTACCAAGCAATTGAAACTGGAAATTGTGCTCAAAACAAATACAGAAGACTACACACTTGACAAAATTGCAATTTTGCATAAGTATGAATTTTTATTTTCACATACTTCTACTCTTAGCTTGCCAAGTATGCAGTTTCATGTGTTACTGATTTTACAATATTTACTAGTATAAACCAAAAAAGAATACTTAATGTGATATTTGTTTACATAATGTCATATACATATACTAACCACAGGGCCTTTGTTTAAACTTTGAAGTTTACAATACAAAATTGGTGCTAATAAATCAAGGTGATTATATTTCTTTAGGTAAGTAAAAATACAATGTATTTTTTAATAAAGAAACTTGGAAGTATTTATAGTGAAACTAAAATGTGGTCGGAAGTAATAAGTTTAGAAATATTTAAGTATATACCAAGGAACTGTATATTAAAGTAGATATATGCTACCAGAGATAAATTACATTCAAGTGTAATTGACTTATGCCACTTTCTGACAGTAGTCCATAGTAAATATATGTGGAACTAATAGATTAATATTTTCAAAACGTATTTTTCCCCATTATCAGTTTCATGTATAATGTTCTTTATTATATAAAAAAACCTCAAAAATGTGTTATAATTATCATAATTGTTTGTAATACAATGCCAAGATTTTCTGTTTGCTCTTGTATCTCAAATTATGAACAAAAATAATCTAGAACTTATACATGGAACCCTGTGTAATGGTATTATTTTACAGTTCTTTTTTATATATTACTTACATTGTTATTTCAATTAACAAAAATATATATAGGCTCTGCTACAAACCAAATAAGAAATCACAGCCTAAACTTTAACTTTGTAAAAACAATATTTTTCTTCTTTTTGACTATTAAAATTAATTGTTAACCTAAACTCATACAAATAACTTTGAAAATACATTTTTATATAATTTAAACCTGAAACATATTTTATACTACCAAGCTTCTTAATTTATGGTATAGATAGATATATTGGAATCTAAAACTAAGGTTGTAGTACTTACCATATGTACACAAATCCATACACAGACATGAATATATTGTTCGGCTGATCTCCTACATTCATTAATTTATCATAATTTTGATGGATTTAAATATGAAAAGAAAGAAATTCAAACCCCAAATATATGTACATGAGTAGAAGACCAGCCTGTTCAAACATTCAAATAGTCATTTCAACTGACCTAAGAGTATCCATAACTTTAACTAGTAATATAAAAAATTTGGAAAAATTTGAAATTATTAAAATTATATAAGTTTTTAGCAAGTTTCATTTAAATCAATATACTAAATTCTACTCTTAAAAGGTTCTCTCAATAGAATAAGAAAAAAATATATGTTAATAAACTTTTGTTTACCTTGTCCAGAGACTCTTTGTTTTTGAATTCGACTATTGCCGATAATGTCGGAGTTGTGGTCAGTTCTGTTACAATGATTGGACCACGTCTAAAAAGAAAGAAACATTTCTCTCATTAATATTGACTCCGTTCCAAGCAGTGCCGGCATTCAGAGTGCAGCTCACACATCCAGAGCGCACGGCAAACTATATCACTATGTTACATTATTCATCACAAGAACTAGCATTTAACGACTGATATTTGAATGTTGTTTTAACAAAATTTTTAATAAAAAATAAACCCCTCTTGCATTTCATTCACTATACTCACTTGACGCTGATGACTTCTCCGTGTTTCGAGAATAGTTCCTTGAGCTTCTCCTGGTAGTCAAACAGGTAGCTCGATGGAAGATTCTCAACGAGCAATTTACCAGATTCCACTTTTTCCTCAGGCTTTTCTTCAGTTTTGGCTTCTACGTCAGCACCTTCCTGACTCTGCTCTTCTGTGTTCCCCTCCACAGTTTCAGCCCCTCCGGCGTCTTCCTCGACCTGTTCAGTCTGTTCCGCTTCTCCGTTATTCTCTTCCGTTTCCATAATTTCACTTGTTTCAGCATCTTGAACCTGCTCCTCGGCTTGCACCACTGGTTTTGCCTTCGCTGGAGTTTTTGCACCGCGTCCCTTTTTTTGCGCCACCATTTTGATTGTTTCACTGAAAAGAATACAATAACACAATTCATTGATCGGGCGTGGTTACCATTCATGCTTCAACTTTAAGTATGTTTCCCGCCATATCAATTTTATACATAAAACTTTCCTAGTAAAACTACTTACCGCCTATTCAGAGATTTCAAGGACATTTGTCGTGACGCGCGAAACAGTTACTACAATTTTATAAACATAGGACACGCGAATTTAGGAGTTTGAGCTAATTGTAACAATGCGTAATAATATAGATAACGGTAAATACATCGTTTCTAACACATACGCGCCATGAAGCATGGCCACAACGCGAATGGAAAATCACATAAGCGCGCCATGGTCTTAAATTTGCATAACGCTCTAATACGCTCTGAATGTAACATTGTTATTATAAAACAATAATGTACTTACCAGATACGTTTTAACTTGTAAAATCAATGATTACACAAACTCACGAAATGACGCCAAACTACAAGCAATAATAACACGAAACCGGCATCACGCAAGCGCACCCGCCATTAAATATAATGAGGTTTGAAATGTTGCCAAATCTAAAATTTTGTACACATATTATGCTAATACTTACATATTTAAAAGTTACCACAGTTCTGTAGGTTGCAAAAACTTAAATTTATTAGGAATAGGTATTTAATTTTATAACTTAATTAAAAAATTAACATTTTCAATACGTGATTTAAATCTTTGACAATAAGTTTATCGTGTATATATATATAGTTACTAGCGGGCCAGGCGGACGTTGTCCTGCCTTGGTAATAAAAAAAAATCCTAAAAGCCAACCGCAGCGCCACCTACCTACCTAATTGTGAATCTGATGTGAATGAATGAATTTTCTGATCCGCTGAAACACGCACACAAAGTTTTATGAAAATTGGTCCAGCCGTTTAGGAGGAGTTCAGTGACATACACACGCAGAGAAGAAATTTATATATAAAGATATATATACGATACGTATAATATAGTTATTACTTATAAGTTTTTACTAACCTAACTAATCCATTTTTTTAATATTTTGCTTACGTACGAGTCTTAAAATACAACTAACTAAGATAAAACAATTATATTTCATAGCTCCCGTATCTAATAATATGTTTACGAATCAAATAAATTTATGATGATTTGTTCACTACAGTGATTAGATTCAATTTCGGTGAAAAAAAATAATAAATTCTATACTAATAATATAAATGTGAAAGTGAGTTGGTTTGTTATGCTATCATGGCTTAGCTACTTAAACGATAATCATAAAATATTTCATGCACTTTGTCAAAGGTACAGAAAATAATATAAGGGAACTTTTTAATTTTAATTTTCTTATGATCATTTCAGTGTTCTAACAATATATGTCCTCATTAGTTACAACTTTCATGGATTCTTTGTGCCATCTCTTCACTTGTGAACAGTAACCGAACTGTATTTCATAAACACCACCAATATTACAAAAAATAGAGTCAAATAACACAAGATTAGGAATAAAATTTCACTACACAACAGACTAAGATCCCACCAACCAACTATATATCTGGTATGCATAAAATGTATTGTTTCTTAGGGATAAATCAAATTCACATTTAAACACCAATGAAGCCATGAGCAATAGTGAGTTTTCTTTAAACTATCGACGTTATTAACTGAAGAGGAATTAATAAATGGTAAAATACCCGATGTTTTCCTCATATAGCTATGTGGCTCCTCTGCTTCCCAAATATTGGTTACGTTTAAGAAACCGGTATAAACATAACCTGTAAGCAGTGTTGTAAGTTCGTGGAAAAAAATTCTATGCTGCAATTAAATTTAAAGTAATCGACTATTGTAATGAGAAAAAAGTGGTCTAAGAGATGATAGAAATATCATTACATATTTGACTAATACTATATCTACTTATAATCTTAGATCAAATGGCTTTAAGCAAAAATCTAAGTTTTTTCTAAATCTTTTAAGCTTTGTAGAATTATTAAATATTTTAAATTTAACCACGAAAAACATTGCATGTTGAATATTTGTCTCGATATAAAGTTCATAATATTCTACAATGTAAAAGCTCTTTTTGACCTAATGTGTTGATCAGGGGATTTAGTTATGCAATCTATAACAACACTGGAATAAACATAACCTAACATTCTAATAAATATGTCAGTTTGTTATGGAAAAGATATGTACATGTGTTATGCCTAAGCCTAAGCAAGCCTAATGGTTGAAAACCCTTGGACCATATAAACCAATAAAATGAAGTCAAAATCGTTTGATTTAAGGAAAGCATCAATTGAAAAAAGTAGACATCAGAAGACGTTTGATTTCGTAGGTTTATACAAATCAACAGCGGACACAAACAAAACCATTACTGAAAAGTGCCTACCGAATGATATTTCTAATGACGTTCCAAAAAATGAAAATCTTAGATCTAAGGACGAAACATTTAAGTGCCAACGAACTCCAAATAAAAACAAGAAAAAGAAAAGTGAATCTGTCAGCATGTCACAGATTGATATAGACGGATCTACATTAAACTGCAGTTTTGGTGGTAGCTCATCACATAACAATTCGAAAATTACATCCACACCTAATTACAGCAGCAAAACCGCGGCCCAAGCCAGCAAAGTAAAGTCTATAATGAAAAATACATCAGTAAACGATGAGTCCGCGGAGGACCCAGAAACTATTATAAAATGTAATTCTAAAAAACGTAATAAGTCAGTCAGTTTCATGCTTGACGACAATGAAGAAATAGCGGTAAAAAAAATAAAGCCTGCTGAGCCCAAAAATGTGCCTGAACAATCGAAATTTTTTAAAACTATCCGTTTAAAAAAGAATAAGGTTCATCACTCGGAGAAGGAGAACAAAAGTGACATAAATCAGAATATTAAACAATTATCAAAATCTAAAACAAAAATGAGTAAGAAAACAGATATCACTGATTCCATAATTGACACAGATCTTGATCTTGAAAATTCCACAAAGAAAAGTGAAAGAAAGAATATTAATAAAAAGGTTACAACGGATGAAGGTAACCATGAAAATTTAATTGTTCCAGATATTGTTGAACAATCTGTACAAATGAAAACAAAAAAGATAAAAAAGAAAAAACATCAAAAGAAATCACAAACTGATGATGACGAACCGGCAACGAAAGCCCGGAAGACAGATATAAAACCGGATATTATTGCTGAAGATCTTGAACATCTTAAAATAGGTGACAATGCACACACACTGAGCAACTTACTTGACGAAATGACTGTCGCTGATAAAAATAAACGAAAAAAATCTAAACTGAAAGGAAAATCATCACCAACATCGAACATAGAAGCACCAGAAGTAACTGAGGGTGAAAAGGAGAAGTTAAAATGGAAGAAACGCAAGTGGAACAAGGACAAGAAAGGGGATGTTGACACTGAAATTCTAAACACATCTGTTATAGTGGAAAATATACCTATATCTATAGTATTGACATACAGAACAATATTAGCGAAACATTTCGAAAAATGTGGGCTAATTAAGAAAATTGGGTTTGTATTTCAACTACTATACTTGAATTGCCATTGAAGTCTTGAAATATTACGTTAGCAGAATTTTTATAATTTCTGACTGCCTCTTCCCCTGGTCAACAAAAGTAAGAAATCTTACCTGCCTCCCATATAATAATTTATATAAGTATTTTTAAATATATTCTGGTTGAATATATAAATATTGCGGACATAATCACCACCCAGACCTCTATGACATCAAAAACAAACAAATTCAGGACACCCCCATCAGTGCTTACATAATATTTGAATGGGCCATTCCATAGAAAGTTTTTTCATTTTCTATAACAATGCTGACTTGTATAAAGTATACAATTTGTACAAGAATTGCATTGTTAAAATTTAAATATCAAAGTTTGACGTTTGGGATAATTCTAAGCTGGCATAATAAAGTGAACAAGTGTAATTTGTATAATAGATAATTAAAAAATATTACTACATAACATTAACAAAATCTCAACACACTCTAGGACTCCGACTACCTGAAAAATATTACCTAACTGAACATGACATGACCTAAATATATGAAACTAATATATAGTCATATATATATATATATATAATAATACATATATATAACTAATAAATAAAAAGTAATATTAATTTTAATGATTCTAATTTAAATTCTTTCACACTCATTTTTAACTTAAATAACAATGATATTGAGAGTTTGTTTAACAGGATCTTAGTCTGTAATGTAGTGAATTTAATATTTTATTCATTATCTTGTGTTATTCAACTCTATATTCTGTGATATTGGTGGTGTTTTAAGTAATATAGTTTAGTTATTGTGAACAAGCGAAGTGGATGGGAAATAATACCATGAAATGTGAATGTCACAAAAACTCCTTGGAAAGTTCTAACAAGGAAGCCACCATCTTGTTAGAATGTTGAAATGGTCACAAAACACTTATATGACTGATATATTTATCATTTTACCTATGCAATAATGGCAGTAATAATCTAATGATTGATTGACAAAAAAAAAAAACTAATGATGCCATTACATGTAGTAAAATGTTTATAATTGCATAGTTTATATTGTTGATTAATAATAGTTTTATTACCCTTCTTAGCTAGTGTTGCCTAAATAAAATTAATAGATACTGTATTTTAATTTACAGAGGGGTGTAACCTTATTAGCATTTGTCATTGTAATATATTCTTAGAAATTTATGTTCCCTTTGAAAGAGTTAAAATAGAAAGAGTAATATTTGGATGAATTTCGATCAATTTTTTTTTAACTTTACTTCTTAGACACTAGGTTCTTATCTAAAAAAATCGTTATCACTATCATCAAGGGATATTAAGGGATATTACGGATTTGCTGGATTGCTAATTTAAGCGCCATGTCAAGCGGGTTTTAGTGTCAAAGGGCTATTATAGAGTGGATCAATATGTGAACAATGGTGATGTCTGGAATTAACTCATCTATGTGCATCCATTAACAACGTTTGTGCCATTTACTATTATATATAATGTATTATTATTGTAAATATGATATATATTTGTTAAAAAGATAAACCAAATCGAGTTTCTTGCCGGTTTTTCTCGATGACTGGCTTGTTTTCCGAACCGGGGGTGGTTTTGATGTTCTTGAGTGCCTTCTTAGGGCCTAAATTGAATAAAGTGAATTTGATTTGATTTGATCATCAACTTGTACGAGACCCACTGCAGGGCCATAGGCCTTTTCTCGAAGGAAGGTATGGGCATAATCATGACACCACCAACATATTGGCGATTTCAAGCTCTGAAAAATCCACAGTTCTATATTTTTTCCACATACAGTAGTACTACAAGAACATTTCTCAGGTTCAGGTTTCCTCACAATGTTTTCCTTCACCGTCAGCCGATAGTGATACCAATAAATGTATGTAAATTCCGAAAAATTTGTTGGTACATGCCGGGATTCGAACCTGTGGACATCGTAATAATATTCCACCGGTCAAACCACTTGGCCACCACGACTTCTTACTACCACTATATCCTCGTTTAATATAAATTTGAAATTTTATAAGTTTAAAAGAATTTTTATAAGCAGCATGTTCTTTCTCATGTGAGTTATCTTACTGCAAAGAAGTGGGACAAGTGGTTTGCCGAGTACATAAAATATATATTTAAGTTAAGAAACAATACTGATGAAGTCACGGATAACAGCTAACTTATAATATTATAGGATTATATAGTGATTTTTGTTTTTGAGCTCTCTTGTTTATTTGCTTTCTTACATTTCATAAAAATATCTGTGCACTGGCAGAATTGTGAAATTTTTCAACAATGGCTATAGGGGTCTTTCAAATATTACGTAAGCACTAAAAGGTGGTGGGGTTTTTTGATTGGATGGTGATTATGTTACCAATGTTGATCATTTACTTTTCAGATTTTCTGTAAACTTTAGTCAGTACATATAAATGTTTATGTAAGCATGAGAGGGGGGTAAGAGCTTAGCTTACTTTTGCTGACAAGGGGGGGGGGGTGTAAGAAGTTACAAAAATTTTGGTTACTTAATAGTAGAACTATTAAAACCCTATGGTCTAAAAGAAGTCATCAATGACTAATGTTTTCAGGATCGCTGAAGTTTATCCAACTGAAGAGTCAAAACCTGTATTCACAACGACAATATCCTTCTACAGCGATGGAGCAGCAACCCAGGTCTTTTGTTTGACTATTATTCTATTATAATTTTTTATCATAAAATGTGATGATGGGCTATATATACACATAGTTACTTTAATAGGGACTATTTCAACATCAATTTGACATTTTTGGCCCAATATACTTTATAATTATATATGCAAGTAGGGACCCCACGGGGCTTCAAATGGGTAGCCATTTATTTTTCTATTATCTATAGATTGACATTTTAAAATTCGTAGTATATTTCGAATGGAACATCTGAATTGAATAATTCAAAAAGTCTAGGTATTCAAACAGTCTTGAATACGAAATAGTTTATTTGGTTAAGGATTCATACAAAGTTCTGTCTGTTCATTCGAACATGGTCTGATGTTGTTCGTCATTTCTATCAACTTTTTAAAATTGCAAAAATAATTATTATATATAATATTTTTTGTGGATTTTGATATGTTCCTTAACATTGTTGTACAATTGTTTTTGTTCCATCTTCAATAGTTTCCGCAGTGCATCCGATGAAAAACGTTCTATGCCTAATTTTTGTACACCTTGGGCTACACTATTGAAGTTTTAGTGATGATCCCTAAGTTTTTCTAGTAATAAATATATCCTATGTCATTCACGGATAATGTAGCATTCTAATAGTTAAAGAATTTTAAAAATTGGTGATTCGATTTTGAGTTTAATCATTACAAATGAGGCATATAAAATCAAAAACAGCTAAGTGCATAGAGACCAAATTTGCAGGAAACGAAAAAAATGTTTATCTATTCTCAGAGTTGGAATTTTACTTATATTCAAAGTTTCAATTTTAGGGAGTGGCATAGGCTATTGATTTTGCCTGCCTATGGCCATCAGCTCTAAAAGAGAAGTTCAAGAAAAAAAAAATGCGATAATTCCTTAACTGTATTTTATTCTTACTTTACTTCTTATTTGATGACTTGGTTGTACTTAAATGTATTTGATCCCAAAAACAATTTTTAAACGAAAATTAAAAGGCTTTAGCTGTATTTTATTTTTTGTAGGAATTAAATGGTGATTTGCAACCAATAAGACTAGATGGCTCCATACTCAGTTCATTTTTAGAACTTGTGGCACTTAGCTGTCTTTGATTCTATATGCCTCAAATAGACAGAGACACAGAACTTTCCTCTTTATAATATTAGTGTAGATTTCTTACTTTAGGTGTATGACTTTTTTAAATATAATTAAATAAAATTTATATGTCTTAATATTTGACCACAATCTCATCTCATACTAAATCTCAATGTGGTCTAAGATGGTAAACAGGCTAAAACCTAGAGGGCACACTAGCAGGTGGTTGGCGACAGATTTTCAACTTGAGGGTGGTAGCCAATCAGGTGAATTTAGGAAAAGCCCACCACTATGGTTGAAAGAAATGGTGTTTTCCTTTATAGAAAACTCCGACCTAGTGGCTAGGATTCGAACCTACGTCCATTGACGCGGTATTCGAACACGCTATCAATTACGTCATTTTCGCTTCAAAATAATTCTTTAACTTCAACTTTAAAATTCGTGCATGGCAAATAAACTTACATTTAAATATTTTAGGCTTTAGAAGAAAATCACAGTTTAATAGAAGGCAGTCGTATTCGAGTGAAGCGCCCCCTACCGGCGACAGAAACGACACTCGTCTTGCGCACTTACGCAGACCTCAACGAGCAGAATGTGACCTCGCTGTTCACTGGCACTGGAAAGATTAGGAATATCCGCCATTTAGTTAAAGGGAAGAAAGCTATGTGTAAGTATTTATATGTAGTACTAGCGGGCCCGGCAGACGTCGTCCCGCCCTGATTAAAAATAACTTCTTGATAAATTATATACAAAAACGTTCCTCATGAATCACTTTATCCAATGATGAAAACCGCTAGAAAATCTGTTCAGTAGTTTTTGAGTTTATCGCGAACAGACAGACAGACAGACGCGGTAGGGGACTTTATTTTATACTATGTAATGATTATAACTCTGCCCTCCCAATACATTCTTCATAATCAAATACGTGTCCGCAAAAACTTAGATAAGTTTCATTTAGTAAAAGACTAACATAATTTAAATAATAAAAACACTAAAAAATTGGTTATTTTTCATGGGTCGTCCGAACCCTTTGACGTTCATAAGCGCCTTTTTGGGAACTAAAAAGTATTTTTGATTTGATTAGATATACATGCTATTAAATCTAAATTACGATGATAATATTAGGGCATTTTCTAATTAGTGTCTGCAATTATATACGTAATATTCCAACTAGCTGACCCACGCAACTTCGTCTGTGCCATATCAGTTACTACCAGTTTCAATTTATTTCCAAATGCGAAAAAACTTAGAACCCGAATGGAGCGAAACCCATCGTTTCCAGCTGTGAATCCAAACAGTCCAAACTTTGTTGTCATGGTATTATTGTAATGAACTATGTTGTTACTTCACATCGGTTTTATATGGGTCGGGTGGTACTCCCCCGGGCGAGCCAGTAATAGTTTCAGCGTGGCTCTACCACTCTCAAAAATTATGATAATGATATGATATGATTACAATTTTCAAAAAATATTTTGTGTACAGATTTGGTCTAATTACAGTTTTATTATATGTATTGAAAGGGAATCATAAGCAACAAATCTATTATATTTACCTTCTGAAATAAGTCTATGTATATGCGCTCCGACAGCTGTACTTGAGAGCTGGTCCACCTTCCTATAGTTTCATATTCCGTTAGACCAATGATATTAAAACTAACTAAAAAGCTGTAGATATGTTACAAGCGCTTCGACAACGCCTTGTTAAAACTTGGCTAGTTAGCCTATTTTTGACGGCTGCCCCGTCAATCCGCCCTATCTAAGCAACATATAACTATTTCTTTTTCACCACCGATATTTCTTTTATATAATTGGACGCAAACGTACTTGCGGGTCACCTGATGTTAAGTGATCACCACCGTCCATAGACACTTGCAACACCAGAAGAGTCGCAAGTGCGTTGTCACCCTGTGTTTGGGGGAGGGGGTGTGGGGAAGGAGAAAGGAGGTGGGTTATCCGGCGCTCTCACTGACCGAACGAAACGCAACAATGCAACCACTGTTATTTCACGTCGGTTTTCTGCGAGAGGGTGGTACTACCCCGGGCTAGTCGACCCATTCATGCTGAAACCAGTAATAGTTTCAGCGTGGCTCTACCACATCTACAAATATTGATTGCCATCTTACTTCCACATTTTATCTAAAACAGTGTGGCGTTACAATATTACTTTACGTATGTGTGCGTTATCGTGCCATTTGTTTTGTCAAAGTTTCATGTAGGTAACATGTATTTATGATATCATTACCGTTAGACCATAACCTAATTTAATATCAATTCAAACGTTGATTAAAGGAAGTTTTTTATGAAATACTAATCTGTTATTTGACAGCGACCGCCTTTGTGGAGTTCGACGGACCCGAATCAGTGGAAAGAGCGATAAAGAAATGCAAAGATTCCAAAATAGGTAGTAAGAAAGTTCACATCGCCAAGTTTGAAGTGAGGACGTCGAAGAAAAAATCTAAAACTGAGGAAGCAAACGTAGTCGATAGAAGCGACAGTGAAGCTTGAAGCGTGTAATTTTTTGATAGACAATAAATACAGCAATAAATATATTCTCTTCTGTAATGTAATGTACATTCGTAATATGATTTCGTATTTCTTAATAAAAAAGGTAAAACGTCGATCATGAAGTTGATATTTATGCTAGGGTTGTTCTGTTACTTATTTCATCTATATTTTATCAAAAAAATGGCATAGAGTCAGTGGAATCTAAAACACTAGGCCTTGAACCATCTACGAAAAACTTCCCATGAAATGTTCATGGGCCCTATACCTATGTGTTCATTAGTTTTGGCGTGATTGACTGTATTTTCATTACATATTTAAAAGATTAATAGAATCTCACTTACGAAATAAACAAACTCTACAAGAAGATATCAGACAGTTTTCGAGACGCTTATAGACTGGCATGAATTATAAATCGCTCAGTGGTCTTCGTTGTATGAATGCGTTTTATTTACTACCACAATAAAACTTCGTACAAAAAAATATTGTGAGACGTTAATTTTTTTTTAAATATTTATCAAAATGTGTGAATGAACTGACGTTTTCATATCATAGTAATTTTAAACGTAAATAGAGATAAATATATCTGAAGAGTGATAAATAGAAGACGGATTTCTTATGTATATGATATTTGTTTTTTAAGTTTCGTATAATTATGTATTGTGTTAGCGTAATTTGTTCTATTTGTCTATGGAAGAGAGTTATGTAATAAAGAAATGTTGAATTTTATATTGTTTCCTTTTTTATACTAACTTTATAGTAGCATTTGACCGCAACCTCCTGATGTTAAAGCTTTTGTTCATTTGAAGGATTCTGACCTATAAAGTATCGAAACGGTGTCCAAACAAGTTGCTATTATTATTATTATCTACATCTATGGTAAGGAACTTTTACGGCGAAGTCGGGTACCGGGCCTATTATAAGTTTCAAGATACAGACACCCAGTCTCGCGCGTTCAGTCCCAGGAAACTTACGTTATGGTAGTACAGAAAAGTAATGAAATAAAATATTTTTACCTCCGTCCGACATTGGGCAAGGCTATTTTTATATGGGTATAAAAAAAAGTATATAAGCCAAGTCGGAAATATTGATTTCAATCTATTAGAAAGATGGTTTGACTAATTAATATTTGAAATATTAAAACTGCATTATAAATCCTATCTTGACATTTTATGTATATAAAGACACATACATATATAATAAAATATTAATGTCTTTTCTTTGTCTAGCATTAAGTTTTACTATTTATATATTGTAAATTACAAATTGGAGTATAAAAATTATGTTTCCGCCCGGGATCGAACCGGGGGCCTTCTGCGTGTTAGGCAGATGTGATAACCGCTACACCACGGAAACTTGCTTAAGGTTATTGAATATGTAGGATACTTTCGCCATTCTATCAAAATATACGTGGCATTTATATAGAATAAAAATATTTTCACAAAATTATCTTCTTATGCTAATACCCCACTTGCGTGTACCGCCACGAAGTTTTATCTATGTTAGTAATTACGTGGCATTTAAATAGAATAAAGATATTTTCACAAAATTATCTTCTTATGCTAATATCCCACCTGTGTGTACCGCCACGAAGTTTTATCTATGTTCGCAATAAATACAGACACGAGAAATATAACGTGTGAACAACTTAATCTCCGAAGATCGCTAATAAAGTGAAGTAAAATGAATGTTTTAATTAAAGGTAATTATTTTATGTTTAAAAAAAATGTATTAATTATGATGTCATTTTTTTAATGTACATAGTTTTTTCGGTAACATTGCGACTTAATTCAGTTTTATGCTATTTATCATAGTGAATTGTGCTGTTACTCCGTATTTACACTATTTTATAAAAAAAACTGAAACAACTAGGATTAAAAAAATAAATAAATTTAACACATTTCTGTTACAATAATGATGACAGTTTCTAGAACGATCAAATAGCAATATAATTACAGTATTGTAGGTAGTAGAGCCACGCTGTAGCTAATACTAGTTTCAACATGAATGGGTCGGTTCGCCCGCGGTAGTATCACCCGACCCACAGAACACCGACGTAAAGTAACAGTGCTCGCATTGTTGCGTTCCGTTCGGTCAGTGAGAGCGCCGGAGTCCCACCTCATATCCACTCTTCTCTCCCTCCTCCCCCTCCCTCATTCGCGACGCCCCTGGTGTTGCTAGTGTCTATGGACGGTGGTGATTACTTAACATCAGGTGAACCACCTGTTCGTTTGCCTCCTTTTGACTTAAATAAACTACTTATCCTTACTTTTAGAAATGACTAATTGCGCTTAATTTATTTTTTAAATCAATTTAAATCGAACATAATCAAACTTTAAACGTATTTTCCCACAAAATGTAATATTTTGTTACTTTTTTTTATTAAAGCAGCGATACGTTCACCTCGTGGTTGTAGAAGATAATAAAAAAAAAACATATTTAAATCGAAACAATAATTTATTGTAATCTTAAAGTCGATAATAACGCATACTGTATACACAAGGATTCTAACTCGTTTATTTTTTTTTTCATAATTTAAGCTAATATAATTAATTACAATTACGTTATTTACAATGATAACCAGAATAAATTACAATTGATGCTGTGTGTGAGGAGTGACGTCACAGGTCTGCTACGTCAAATCTATATTGAAAAATAATACAACATTCAGTAGTTGCACAAGATAAACACACATTATTGCTGATCTTTTTACAGATCAATTAATTATATTTAATTATATCATAACGCACAAGTTTTATTTAACAAATATTTAAATAATACTATTTTATTATAATTAAATAATTATAATTACTTTAAGTATGGTACACGTATTGAGATAATATAAAGACCGAAAAAAGGATGGATGGATTGTGTGAAAAATGATATGTGTGTAAAAGGTGTGATGACTGAGATGACATCTGATAGGCGAGCGTGGAAAAGGAAAACATATTGTGCCGACCTTATTTAGGTAGGATAAGGGTAAGAAGATGATGACATTAAATTAAAAAAATATGTATTAATTATGATAAATGTAATTTTTTTTAATGTACATAGCTTTTTCGGTAACTTTGCTACTTAATTCAGTTTTATGCTATTTATCATAGTGCATTGTGCTGTTACTCCGTATTTACATTATTTTATAAAAAAAAACTGAATCAACTAAGATTTAGAAAAAAAAAAATTTTTTAACACATTTGTTACAATAATGGTGACAGTTTCTAGAACGATCAAATAACCATATAATTACACTACTGTAGGTGGTAGAGCCACGCTGTAGCTATTACTAGTTTCAGCATGAATGTGTCGGTTCGCCCGCGGTAGTATCACCCTCTCACAGAACACCGACGTGAAGTAACAGTGCTTGCATTGTTGCGTTTCGTTCGGTCAGTGAGAGCGACTCACTGCAAGGCGATATGCTTCCTCCAGAAGGTAGGTATGAGTGTAATAACCCCGCCAGCCCACGACGTATTAGCGATTTCAATCTTCTACAAATCCACAGTTCTATAATTTCCCACATACAGTTTCACCACAAAAAAAAACTCAGGTCCAGGTTCCCTCTGTTTTTTTTTCACGAAGTTATTACTTAACATCAGTATTATATAGCTATATATATGTATATTCGTTTGTGAATCGTACAATAAAATTTGCATGATTCACAAACGCATACATGTATATCGGAAATGGAACAGGGAACAGGGAAAAAAACAAAACCCTTCCACCATGTGTTTATATGTGCACGTGTGTGAGAGGTGATTTCATGACTGAGTACAAAACAGTCATGTCAAAAAATACGGACAAAACTCTTTAAAACCGAATGAGGGTCACAAACCAGTCAAGTTTAGAACCTTATCACCCCGCTTGGGACATAATAAACCAAATAACCAAATAAATGCAGTAGCATATACAGGTTTATTTTTAAACGTGTCTTATAATTGTTGAGGCGTAATATAAAAAATCGAGGACTAAAATTGTTTAATACCGGAACTGTTAGGCCTTTTGACATTCATATATAAATGGGGGGAGTTACTATTGACCTGCATGTCTGTACTATTGACTTGATTATTATTGGTTGTCGGCTATGACTGAATGCCTTAAAAGGTGACCGACGAGTAAATACTGGGCATCCTTGTCCACACAGTTGAACTTGTGGCACTTACGGATAATTCGTAACTACCTTCAGTGTTGCATTTCTGTATCGGCTAACGTTTATATACGATTGATCTTGATAGATTGAGCGATCAAATCATAACCATAACGTCACAATGGATGACGTTATACTTTCACATAGATGCCATTTTGTTTTTGCCCCGACATATAATATTCTCGCTTAACTTCAACTTTTTATAATGGCGTCTCGTTGATACGAATTCTGACAATGTCAAGTCAGTTGTAGGAGAATCACTTTTATTCTCGTTACCAATTTTTATGGTATTCATTATACTATAACTGACCACCAGGTGGCTCTAAACCATTTTTTTTAGACTGAAGGTAGCTATCGCTGCATTCGATAGCTACCAACAAAAACCAGTAAAACAATATTAGCCTCGAATTCAAATTCTTAAATTCTATATAGTCAATACTAGCAATAAAGTGTAAAACAGTCAAGTTTTGTTCGAATAAACGCATCTGCCATGTGAAGTTAGGGATAGCGTTTCTTCGAAAAAAAAAAAAAGGATTTTTAAATCGGTCCGAATCGTGGTCTGTGGAATCGATTAATGAAAACATTCGAGGTCTAGAGGATTGATAATTCAAAAATCGATCTCTTAAATGTTTGCTCATCCCATTTTGTTAGATTATACATTTTGTATGGTAGTTTTACTTTTATGTAAATAGAAAAAATCTAATCACGATTTCATAGTGTCGGTGATCGATTTACTGGATCAATTCAATTTTTAATATCGATTATTTGATTAATCAATCTCAGATCGCCATCCCTATGTGAAATCATACTCTCTAACCAAATAATGATGTAGACATTTTTTGAAAATACTTTTAATGAAAGAAAATGACATTTATCTTAGACTTGAATACACTTAAAATAAATGTCCAGAACAATGTTTCGGAAGGTGTGACGTCACGCGTTACGATTGGTGTTTCTGACCACGTGATAACAAGTACGAACTATTGTTTGTTTATTATTAGTAAAACATTTTGAACACGTAAAGAATATTTTGTGGCATTCAATGTTTGTATATAATAAACTATCAGAAAAAAAAATGACTTATCATCTACAACCTTATCAAGTAGATAAATGTTTCAATTTCCTCGGTCACGTTTACAAGCTATATATATGGACAAGACTGTTTAAACATATCTCATACTTTATGCCAAATATTTCCAAAAAATGCTACAAAAATATGCAGAGTATCGAAAAAAACTAAATCGAATCCGTCGATTGTAACCGTAATCTTTGTATTTACACTGAAACCTTTTAGAGAAGTTCTAATCTAACACACCTGATAATGTTCTTTAATAAGGCATTTATTAAAATGTCGATATTCGATAAAATCAGTTGACCACATCACTATTACATTTGTGCTGTCGTTGCTTGAGACATTTCATTTGTAGTATGAACATAATTACCATCGACAATTTTAACAACGGATGCATCACATTAATTTACAGTACAGTAGGACCTCGATAATCGATTTTTATCGACATTGGAGTTATAACGGTTTTGACTTAGAAAGGTTTTTATAGGTAAATGTTTGACTTACAGAGTGATAAAAGTGTAATAATTATTTAATTACATTTTGTAGGTCAATTCTGATTATTTCGACATTTCCACGATTCAGTTTTAAAATAATCGAGGTTCTACTGTAGTTCTCACCATTTCAATAAGTAATTCGATATCACTTCAATGTGATAATGTTAAGAATTTGAGATATAATCGTTTTTCTTTTTTCACTAAAATATTAAATCACCATTTTGTCTTTTCATATTTAAATTTAGAGTATTTTACATCTAGATTACTTTAAACATTTTTCCCAAAACACTCATTATTATTGCATCATTTTTTTTTTAGATTTCGACAAAGTAGCGGTTTTAAAAACTTCTCACTGTTAATATTAAAATATAAGGATTTTACTCACATTTTAATTCGATTTCCCACAAACATATCAATCTCGGTTGAGGTAATTTATATGTTAAACTGATCACAGGTTTAGAACAGTCATGTCAAAAAATACTGACAAAACCCTTTAAAATCGAATGAGGGTCACAAACCAGTCAAGTATAGAACCCTATCACCCCGCTTGGGACATAATAAACCAAATAAATGCAGTAGCATATACAGGTTTATTTTTAAACGTGTCTTTACGGCTGGTATCAGACTTGAGGCATGGTAGTCTTGTCACACTAAACGATACCCTTTTTACTACCATACGTATGATTTTAGACAGATTTCTGACAATCATTATTCCAGTAGATTATTACTGCCATTGTCGAGTAGGTAAAATTATATTACAAGTGTCTTCGGCTGGTATCGGACTTGATGCATGGTAGTCTTGTTACACTAAACAATACCCTTTTTACTACCATACGTATGATTTTAGACAATAATAATTCAAGTAGATTATTACTGCCATTGTCGAGTAGGTAAAATTATATTACAAGTGTCTTGAACATTTCGTTTCAATGTTCCAACAAGATGGTGGCCTTTTTGTTAGAACTTTCCAGAGAGTCTATGTGGCAAGTCAGAATCCGTACTTTGTGGTATTATCTGCTTTACATGTGTACAAGACTCAAATAACACAAGATTATGAATAATATAAAATCCACTACACGATATTCCAAAATCCCGCCAAAAACTCCCAAGTGTGTTAAGTAATTTTGACATGACCGCTTTAAAGAGAAGAAATGAGTTTTAGCGTATTCGATAAGATTAACATACAGGGTGTAAAGTATCGATGAGGTGGTGGGAGCGAGCCCGCATCACGTCGAGAGTGGAGAAGCACGAGGAAGGACGTCGGGGTTACTCGTACCCCTGCAACAACCCCTAAGGGTGCCGCTGGTTCGGTACCGGGATGCTGAAAATGTTACATTATTTCACATCATATTTCAACTGGACCGGAGTTATCTAGAGGAAAATCTCAACAATATAACCGTTTCTGGTTAGAGAGTAATAATGCAAACCCTGTATAAAAAAAGTTGATGTCCATTTGACTCCTGATTATGAAAAAGTCATCATATAAAATATATATGAAGCATGGTAGTTTGATAATTATCCTCCAATTTCAAATAAGAACATAATTGTCAAACCGCCATCTTGCTTTCCATTTCATATGACACTTTAATAAAAAGCATGTTGATGGAAAAACAATAACTAGTGTAATAAAAAGCACGTTGATGGAAAAACAATAACTAGTGTAACTGTATGGAACCTGTCAAGATTTTGTAAGAAATACCTAGTTTTATATGTAGCATTAAAAAAGTAGATATTGATATTTCTGGATTCACATGAAGATCGGTTGAGTAGTTTTGATGTTCATTGTGGACAAACATCATGATACTGGATTTTTATTTATTTAAATAGTGATATAAGTGAAAGTAAATTTGGATACATAGTGTGTAATGGTGTGACGTTGGCGCGGACGCGGTTATCTTCTTAATCGAAACGAACTATGACATAATTCATTTTTTTTCTTTATTTAATTTTGGCAACCAATCTTCTAGTATATTATTACAGCCATTGTAGAGTAGGTGATGATATTAAAAACGTTTTGTGATCGTTTTAATAAACTAAGAGTATGGTAGGGAGTGTTTGTGGCAAGTCGGAACTGGGCTTGAGTTGGGCAACTGACCCGTAGAAGGCGGGGAAGCTGGTGTGCGTGTTGAACTGGAAGTTGACGGGCGTCTTGGGCGAGGCGCAGGTGTAGGTGAGGTAGTCGTCGGAGGAGTGCAGATGGCGGTCCAGCGCGGGCTCGGAGGCGCTGCGCGTGATCTTGGGGATGAGGCGCAGGATGCTCTCCAGCGTGGCGAGGATCTGGCGGAACAGCGGGCGCTGGTCGCGCGGCAGCTTCACGCAGTGCTCGAACGTGCGCTTCAGCTGCTGCGGCGCGTCCTGCCGCAGCCGCCGCCCGTCCGGCCGCAGCGCGCCGCGCCCCACCATCCACAGGATCTGTGCACCGACGTCTTATCACTAAAAACTTCAATACCTATTCAATACTTGCTTTATCCTTTTTCAAAAGTCTTTTTTTTTATGTCATAGGTGGCAAACGAACATGTGGGTCACCTGATGTTAAGTGATCACCACCGTCCATGGACACTAACAACACCAGAGGAGTCGCAAGTGCGTTGCCACCCTTTGTGGAGAGAGTGGGAGAGGGGAGGGGAGGTGGGCCTCCGGCGCTCTCACTGACCGAACGAAACGCAACGATGCAGGCACTGTTACTTCACGTCGATTTTCTATGAAAGGGTGGTACTACCCCGGACGAGCCGACCCATTCATGCTAAAACCAATAATAGTTTCAGCGTGTATCTACCACCATTAAATCTAACCAAAAACGAGACAAAAGAGCAAGTTGGCGAACATTCAACGACCGCGGTGCATTTAATACGAGACATTTTCAAAGCCAGGGCTCAATACGTATTTAACTTTTTTGTAATAACACCGAAAAGGTTTACACGTCTCTGTACAACCATGTGATGAGGTTATATGAACAGGGACAGAGAGAAAGACCTGCGCACTCACTCTCATTTGCTTGTAGTAGGCTCGATACACAGACAAAGTATATTCGTTACGTGACGATTTCTACTACATCGCATCTACCCATAAGACGCATAGAGGAACTTCGTTCTGAAACCTCTATAATTTCAAAAAATAATCTGCACCCTTCCCCTCATAGCCCAAAACCTCTATTACTTAAAATACGCACTCTCTATTAAACTTAAACTAATAATTTCTGTATTAGCCCTCAGTTACTTTAAGAAATGTTTCAACGTGTATTGCTTGCACGTGTTTACGAGTTAAATTGTTAAGACAACCAACAGGTATACAATCACGTCTCCATTTATCATAGAAAACCTGTGCTAAAGTCTCGATGACCGAACTGTTTAAAAAATTCAAAGCAAATTCCAATAAAAAATTTAAGTTGACAAAGTGATGACAGTATAAGAAATCAATAGCAATTTTTTAGTAATCACTAATAAAACTTCTGTAAATGTGTTTGTGTGAAACGAAATAAAAATAATCGTCACAAAGTTCAGATTACTCACGTTGCATAGAACAAGTCAGTCCCATCATATCCTAATCTTAAAATATTCACAAAAGAGAATTAAAACAAACTTCTAGAATCTAGAATAAGAATTAAAATAATAGAATAAAAAGAACTAGAACTAGAATCTTGGCTTCCTCACTTGCAGGTGACAAGATCCTAAGGAACTGTATATTAACTGATCAATTGTTCTCTAAGATAAATCCTTGAAAAATTAAAAACTAACTGAAAATATCTTAGATCCCTTGGTTTTTAACTTAACGAGATTCTGCCACGTCTGTCTCTCTGTTCGCAATAAACTCAAAACCTAATGAACGGATTTTCATGCGATTTTCACCAGTAGATAGTGATTCACGAGGGAGGTTTAGATATATAATTTGTCAAGGTTTTTTTATTATATGAGCGTAACAACGTACGCCGGTCCCGCTAGAAATATATTAAAAAAAAAGCGTCTGGGTGACTCATGTAGGATTTACCTCCATGTAAGAAATGAAGGTGGGGTGCATAGGTTTACCTGGTCCTTGTTGTTGAGATGCGCGTAGGGCAGCTCGCCGGCCATCAGCTCGTAGAGTACTATGCCGTACGCGTACACATCCGAGTGGAACGTGTAGGGCGCTGGCTCGTCCATGCGGATCACCTCCGGCGCCATCCACAGGATCGAACCCGTGGGCTGCTGCCACTGCACGCCGCCCGACACCGACGAGTCTGTACACACACATACAACTCGATCTAGCACGCACGCACGCAAGCACGCACGCACGCACGCATGCACGCACGCAGCTCATAGCGCTTACGATCTATTAAGTAAGAATGTTAGGTTTTACAACAAAGACTCACAGCATATTACCGATTTGTTGGATAGTGAGTTCAAGCATCATGTCAAGCGGGTTCAAATGTGTAAAGACTTTTATAGGGTAGATCAATATGTGAACGATGGTGACGTCTGGAAATGACGCTAATCTCTCTGCATCCAACAAAAACGAATACAACTATGGTTGTAAAAATATGTATCATAAGATAAACCATATCAAGCTTCTTGCCTGTTCTTCTCTACGGTAGCTTCGACGTTCTTAAGCGTACTATTATAGGGTAGATCAATATGTGAACGGTGCTGACGCCTGGAAATGACGAATGAATAACATAGAGGGGCTATGTGCATTCACTAAAACTATCTATGTTTAACAAAAATATATATCATAAAATGATAAACCAGATCGAGTTTCTTGCCGGTTCTTATCGATGACTGGGTTGTCTGTCCGAACCAGCGGTAGCTTTGACATTCATAAGCGCCTTCTCAGGGCATTAATTGTTTTTTTTTTTAAATTAACACTTCAACAGCTTGAAGAGGCACTTTTGCAAGTCAACATGATGACAACGACCGCCGCAGTCTCCGTTATTTATTGACTGCACTGGATTTTCCATCAGGTACTGAGAAGTCGTTTCGTTGAACCAGTTTTAAAAAAAAACTTGATCTTCAGACCATGGGCTAACACGTAATACGGGACGTGTTAAATGCTCATATACCACAAAATCTTACTTTATATAACTGGACTCATTCTCGGCGATATATTGATTTTTCATACATTTTAATAAATCCAAAATCGGCAATGTTTCCCTTTCAAAATTCCCTGTTAAAATTCTTCTGTCAAAACTCAAAGTAGGCAACATGGCGATGCGTCGGCGATCACTAATAGAAGGCAAGTTAAAAGAAACAGATGTAACACATTATGAAATTAATTTTTGTCTAAAAGCGGACGTTACACACGTCGACGTAACTCACCATAATCTTAATTGATAAACAGTATGTTTTGAAATATTATATATACAATTTATTTTAAACACAAATTTTATCTATATACATATAATAAAAATGCAGTGTCTCCATGTAGTATCAAAATAAAAATATTTTACTAATTGGGTATGAAAATATACACGGTACTAACAACAAAAATGCATTTTAAAAAATTTTGTTGATCCGTCTGTTTGTTCCGGGTTCAATCTCCGAAATGACTGGACTGTTTTTTACGGGAATTTCATTGGCAGATAGCTGAAATTACAGCGGGTTACTTATGCTACTCTAAATTAGACTAGATAAGAATATTGTATCAATAAGCAATATTTAAATTGTCGAATATTAAAAACTTCTTACACAGATATAAACTTTTATATCTTGATTTATATTTATGCTAGATTTCAAGATGTCAGCTCATTCACTGTTTACAATTTAACATTATAATTATTAACGACAATTTTAAAGGGGTCTTCCAAATAAGATATTGGACCATAAACGTATTACTTATTGACAATATGGGCATATTATATCATTATATGTCTTTAAGTATTTTTTTCATTAGTTCCTTATACAGTGAGTTTTTTTTTCTCGAACTGACTACATTATTGACCTGGCAAGGTCTTAATAGCTTTACCAGACTACAACAGTGAAAGTGAGCACTGAGGTAGTTATATGGTGAGTTAATGTTCCAAATATATTGCTGATGATAAACCTCATTTGACACACTGTTAGTATTTATATATCTAATGTATATGTTACATGGTACTGTAAGTTTTGATGGTGGTAGAGCCACGCTGAAACTATTATTGATTTCAGCATGAATGGGTCGGCTCGCCCGGGGTAGTACCACCCTCTCATAGAAAACCGACGTGAAGTAACAGTGCTTGCATTGTTGCGTTTCGCTCGGTCAGTGAGAGCGCCGGAGACCCATCTCACCTCCCCTCTCCTCTCTCCTCTCCCTTTCCCTCCCCTAACCTTTCCCTCCGAAAGATGACAACGCACTTGCGACTCCTCTGGGGTTGTTAGTGTCCATGGATGGTGGTGATCACTTAACAGCAGGGGACCC
>MU160764.1:17589-63383 GCA_015888305.1 Antheraea pernyi | reverse complement strand
CAAGCTTTTTTTACATTACTGCCAATATTACGTATATTAGGTTAGTTTTTATTTTAATTGAACCCGGTAGATGATGTTACGAACGGGTTGTAGGCTTATTGGGACAAAAGTTACTGGGACAACGTACTGGGAAGACATTTAGCGGCAATATATGTAGGTTATTTGTTATCTTAATTGGACCTGGTAGGTGATGCTGCGAACGGGTTCTAAGCTTATTTTAAAATATTTCTCACATACCAACTGGGTATATGTTTGAGTGAGTCCCTGGATAGTTGGGATTCACAATTTGAAACAGTAGGTATCGCTGCAATCGGGTTTTGAGATGTATTTAGATTTTTCGCGTTTAAAAGTACAATCGAAACCGGTAATAACCGATTTGGTGCAGACGAAGTCGCACGGGTCAGCTAGTCTTGTAATAATAATAAAAAAAATGTTAGTTATTATGAAAAGATAAACCAGATCGAGTTTCTTGCTGGTTCTTCTCGACCCAGTCAGGGTTGTTTTCCGAACCGGTGGTAGCATTGACGTCCATAAGTGCCTTCTCAGGGCCTAATTTGAATAAAGAGTATTTTGATTTTGACCTTAACTTGGTAACCATGAAAATAAGTATAGAAATACTAATCTACAACTAGTATAATGTACTAGAAACAAATGATGCCGGGTAACATTGTGACTGTAAGCAATCAGTCAATTAACTATCAATAAAGAGTGTTTACCTTACGGTAAACACGGTATGGCTGTGTACAACAAATGCAATGTACTAGCCAATATAGTTACAAATTATGTTCTTAGATGTAAGCGGTTGGATAATCCGCGTGAGAGTGGTCACTTTTTCGCTATTAAGTTTGAGACGCTGGCAAGGGGGGTCACGGTGAGTGTGCTGGACTGAAATTTACCGCTAGACCACGGCGGTGTGATTTGTGATTACACGGGCGTGGACGCACGCTTTGAATAGTCGGTGGGTACAGTAGAGTAATACACAGTACTGTACATATATTATAACACATCCATTTTAATTTTACTGTTTATGACTTGCATTACCTACAATGCTTTTTATTCTCTACAATACCGCTGTTAAGCTGAAAGAAACAGAAACAAAAAACGTAACTGATATATTAGAATCAAACAAATAATGAGAAAAGTAAAAATTTTGATTATATAAATATTATCCAGATTTTGATTATATGCAAATGGATATATGTATTTAATACGTATGTAATATATTAACAATAAATATTATCTAGCAACAATACGTATTCTGTTTTAACAGTGTGTAAATAATTACCACACCGCAAATTATTACATGAAAACCGATTGAGTAGAGTTTATGTGATATGTGACAAATGAACTGACAGACAGACAAGAATTCTAGAAACAATGTATTCAGCCATCTGAGTAAAGGCAATCTAAAGCCAACTGAGTATTTTTCTCAAATATATTTAATGTATGAATTCCGTCATTTTAGTGTTTTATTATAAGGAATATAAGTAAGATATACATGTTTATTAATAATACCATTGTGTATGTAAAATATATGCTATGGTATATGTTACTTCGGTGTATAAACTATTATTACCTATTATTGCTTAAAACCCGTCCAACTTTTGTGTGTATCCCATAGAAATGACAGACCGATAGACAAAAATTAAATAAATCATGGAAATGTGTTCTGTTGATTGTAAGCCCTCCCAGAGCATTTTTTCATAAACATATTTATCGTACAGATTTTATCTCTTTACCCTTTATTAGAAGCATTAATTTGATATAACTTTAGACATATGATATTTCGATTAATGGCGTCAATATTTTAAAGTACAAATTAAATAATTGTCAATGTTGATTATTATTATTAATTGCGAGTTTCATCAGTCTCGAACAGATGTCGCTTTATATTAGTTTGTTGACAGAAAACTGCAGAGGACCGGCTGATATAAATATCTCATAGATGGCGCTACGTTTTATTATTGAATTTATTTTTCAAATCCAGTTTATTATGTAGTCCGGTGAAGCTGTAGAGGCCTTGCTAGGCCAATAGCGTAAGTCAGTTCGAGAAAAAAAAACAGTTTACTATATGGTGCAGTCTGTTAATCTATTTACTACGTATCCTCGTTTTTCGTGTATAAATTTTTATGAGTTGCATATTATTTACAGTTATACTATATTAAAAAATTTGAATATAACAAATTTTATTCATATATTAAAAAATACGTATACATAAATTTATTTGTATATTAGTTCTACCTTCGCTAATAATTTATAAAGATTTATTTATAAGAAATTCAAAAACCTGTAACCGTTACTTATTTACTTCTTTTTATTCAGATTTAAATTTAACTACATGAATCAATCATTATTTTTAGTAAAATGCCACCATACAAATTAAATAATGCCCGTACCAAATGGGGTCGACGTAAATTTAATACATGTAACAGCTGAGTCACAGTAACGCGTACCCAGGTTAGCAAGTATTTTTTATAGACGTGATTTGTAGTGTATTAATTGTGGACAAACCACAACGTCTACACACGACTTACCTTTGTTCTACTATTTCGCCGTACCGCTCAAGTGCAGTCGCTGAACGCAGTACCAATCGATTTCTTGTTTCTTCCTTTATTAATCCTATAAAACCCTTTTCCAAATTGTAGTCCGGTGAAGCTGTTAAGACCTTGCTTGGTCAATAGCGTAGTCAGTTCCTAACCTTTCCCAAACAAAAAAAAACCTTTCCCAAATGAAACCTACTCATGGCACAGATTCTGATGCATACTAACCCCTTGTTATCATTGATGATACCGTAACCGCAATCGTAATGGCAATGCTTTTTCTCTCAGAGAATGTTGTTTCAACTCGAAATGAAGAAAATTTTGAGGATTTAGTTAATGTACGTCTGTATTTATTATATATACTATACTGTATGTATTATACGTACCTTTCGGTTAATATAGACGATATAAAATGAAAACTACACATTTTACTAAACATTAATATTCTTTATTGCTTTTTTTTCTATACAATGTGGTCCAGACATCATTATAAACTACAAAAATGAACGTTTAATACATGTTGTCCTTATTATTAAAATACAATTCGTTTATTTTACATACGTAACAAAAAAGAAACACCTAGAGATTCAATTAAAAATCTGAATTAAATTTTGAAAAACAAAATACATTAGAAAATATACAAGTTGTAAATAATTCTATCAAAAAAAAAAACTTAACCTGTTTTCCTTTAAAACACTTCTAATAGTATAGATATTTTTATTTAATTTTAACATTTTAAATGTATAGTAAAAATTTTTATACAAAATTTCATTATGCCAAAAGTATTTATATACTCTATGGTCTCTATCTTACGTCGAACAAGACAATGTCATGTCGATTCTGCATAAAACTAATCTATGACTAATGAACTTGACCAAACGAGATGGTCTTTGTATCAATGCATTTGACGCGAAATCGGAAGTATTATAGGGCAGTTTATATACAAAATTAAATAAAATGGTAAATTTTGACATGAGGCACTGGTTAGACACATTGGAAGAATTGTCCATAAACAGCCACTTTAAACTCCTATAACAGTATCGATTCTGCACAAAACTCATCTATGCCACAATGACCTCGGACAAAAAAGATTGTCCTTCGTGTCTATGCAGCCGATGTGAAATCTGACCGACACAGTCCATATATAAAAGTTAGTCAATTAGTCAATCTTGACGAGAAACTCTTCGATCTCCAACTTCTGCCTCATGATGGCTGACAGTACAACTTCTGTACTACAAACAACGTTCAAAGTCTTCTCCGTTTGCAACAAATAGTACACCAAGTGTAAATCATTGGGCACCGTTAACACTATATAACTGAACGGTCTCTGGCTGTGCATCTGTTGTATAGACACGTAGGAGCGTCGGTTCTTCTCGACTTTTCCACCGCATAGCTCTATCATTTCAGTGAGGGCAGACTTGGATGGTTTCACGCAGGGTGTTAGGAAGAAAGTGACTCCATCGAACAGCTTCTTCCGTTGTTCCCCGCATAATAACACTTCTGACACGTCACATTTGAACGTTCTATTGAAAGCTTCGTCTCTGAGCCCGTGCTTGGCTTCGTCAGCGAATTTATTCAATCTCTGACTCTCTAGCACCCAGTCCGGTGTCAACAAGTGTTTGACGGTGACGAGGCAGCTAACTAGTTTGCACGTTCGGACTAGTTTCTCCATTATTAGATGTGTCGCTTCTGTCGCTGACGTCACTACGAGACCGCCGAGTTGTCTGGAATTATTTTTTTTACATTTTAATTTTTTTATTATTTCTATTTACTATGTTTAAGGGGCATTCAAGTATTACATAAGCACTGATGGGAAGTGGCAAGGGGCAAGGGTTTGGTTCTTGACTTGCTTATTTTTGATGACTAAGAGATGATGAGTCTGAGTGGTGAGTACGTCAGCAATATTTATTTATTTAACCAGAACCGATTTAAAAAAAATACCTACAACTGTTTCCATTAGTATGGGAGGTCAAAAATTCTGCTTACGTAATTAATACTTAAACACCCCCTTATTTAGTTGTTTATCTGTATACTGAATCGATATTACTTGAAATAACTTGTATTTATATCTAATGAGAATGATTTTTTAACGTTCTCTATAAAATATGAACATATAATAAAAATAATGAAATGAATCCAATAAAACTTTTGCATTTAATTGACGCTGCTATATACATTAGTCCATTTAATTACTAAAAGTCTAAATACAGGGTAGTCAATTTACATTTTTTTCACGAAATATCTAAATGAATAAAGGGTCAATGATACCCCCTACTGTCTACATAGAATTATTTAAAATCTACAAAATTACGGTAATCAATTTAGGGGGCAACCTTAATCAGTAGAGAATTAACGAAAAAATGTCATCATCGTCATGATCTTGTTACTGTATTAACTGTTCACGGTGCTCAGTATCTTCACTGGAATTAAATATTTAATGCTAATATAATAATAAACCTAATTAATATTCTTAGCTGGAATATGTATCACTAAATTATACAAATATTAATTCAGTTTCTCGAATCTACTGCAGACTCGAGAGCCGCATTTCTTTCTAGATTTCGCTTGTTACCAGCTTCAGTCGCGTAGCTATTTCATAATTCAAAGATTTAAGCATTTTAATATCTTAAATGATATTAAGATAGCTATCTAGCTATAGCTATCTGTTAGAACTTCTGGGATCTTCAGTGTGGCAAGCCTATTGATATTGAATATTTTTATTAAGCTATATTCCCTTTACATTAGCTACTAGCGGGCCCGGCAGACGCTGTCCCGCCCTGACTGTAAAAAACTAAAATCTTCCCCATGAATCACTGTATCCACTGGTGAACACCGAAAGAAAATCCATTCAGTAGTTTTTAAGTTTATCGCGAACAGACAGACAGACAGACGCGGTAAGGGACTTTGTTTTATACTATGTAATGATTTATTATTATTTTAGTTTATATTATGTTTATGTTTATGGTGCTTTGATTTAGTTTATCTGTCACGTAGCACATGCTGTGACAGTCTTTAAGAGTCATATTGACCTGTACATTCTGTCAAGCAATTTATAAACGCAGTAAAGAATATGTTAACGGTTTCGAGAAAAATGCGGTATAACTTGCAATGTTATTTGTTGTTACCTGATTAGTATATATACTAACTATATATTATTATATATACCTAGAATATATACTAATCAGTAATGGTATATACAAAGATTAGTATATATACTAACTTTTGCGTGACGAAGCGGTTATAATATAGCGGTTAATATAAATAACGGCTATGAGCGAAATTATACCGCATTTTTCTCGAAACCGTTAACATGTTCTTTACTGCGTTTATAAATTGCGCGGTAGCGTTGCTCATATATAGCATCGATTCATGTGGTCATTAACAAATAAAAGATCTCTTAGTTATGTGAGGCGTGTCCGCGAGAAAAAGCACTTTTAATATCAAAGGAACACAATTTAGCTTATACTATTAACTTTCAAAACTAAAAGGTGTCCACCGCTCGAGTATGAACGAATAGTCCCGTAACTAAACCTATTATAACCTAACCTAAGAGATGTGACCACTGCTCGAAGTCTGAACGAATGGTGCCTTCAAATCTGATTCAATGAACGAGGCGTCTCCCGAATCCACGGCGGTGACGGAACCCCAATTCCTCGTAGGTGTCTACTCGTGTCTTTTTTTCTTTCTCGAATTGACTATGATATTAACCTAGCAAGGTCTTATCAGCTTCACCGCGCTACAACTCCTCATGCTGCGGGTGGCGGATGTGTCGCAACGGTTATAAGTAAACGTTGAATCGCGTCGCAACTTGGCTAACAAGAACTCCTTTGAGAATATTATTCATTATGATTGTGTAGAACTGGAGTTTTTGGCGGGATATAGGTCTGTCATGTAGTGGATTTTATATTTTATTCATAATCTCGTGTTATTGGTGGTAGTTTACCTAATATAATTCGGTTATTGTGCATAAGTGAAGTGAATGGAAAATAATACCACGGACCATGAATTCTGAGATGCCACAAAAATTCCATGGAAAGTTCTAACAAGTTGGCCACCATCTTGTTAGTTCATTGAAATTATATCAAGAAACTTATAATATCGATACTCAGGCCGCCCCCGGAGACGGCGGCGGCGGCTCGCTTGGCGCGCTCGTGCGACTCCTGCGTTATGTTGATCGGCATCTTCCACGCGTCTGAAATTTGTGATGGTCTACTAGAAGACTGGTTGCCAAAATGGAATGGAAGAAGAACTTGTAATACTATTAACTACTTGACAATCTAAAGGAGTGGTTGCCAAACATATAGTTAAAAAAAAAATTGTGTAAAATATGTTGTAATCTCCATTGAAACAAAACATTGACACTGGCAAGTGCTTCTGCGGAGCCAAAACAAGATAAAGAAGTGTGGGACTGACCTGACGATGGCGGCGAGTTTGTTCTGTTCGTGGTTTTTGGTTATCAATCCACTCCCTAGATGGCACTGTTATGTAATTTTTTTTTGGCAAATTTGATAACAAAACATGGTGGATGACAATTAATTTTGACATTTCAAACGGACAACTTTCAAATATTTGTTTTCATTCGATTTGTTTACGTATCTGTTACGAGAGTGTGCTCCTTAAATTTTCTTGCCTCCCACAAATAATTTTATCTATCTTCGGATCTACTTATAAACATTGTCTTCTGCATATATATACTTGGATTTAGATTTGCCTTACGATGAATATATTCATTACAAATAAAAATGATAAAAAAACTTGTATACGATTTACGCAGTACCGCTATATGCATCCATACATAACATGTAATGTACATTTATAACCAACAGATATTAGTTCGAACCTCGTATTATAGAGGCGCTGATTGGAAAGAACGAGTGCGCCTTCTATTTATATAACGTACTCTGTGATTATCAGTTCAGTTCAGTTAACACTCTCAGTGTATTCAATTTTTTATTTATCAATTAATAAACATACATAATATTATATAGAGATGTAGATATTTGCTGTAATATGCGCTCCATAAAACGTGGGTCTAGATTGTCATCTACTTTTGAATTACTCTTATAAAAAATAATCGAGGTAATAGAACCTGATGAACCTTTGTTCAGTTCAGTGAACACTCTCAGTGGATTCAATTTTTTATTTATCAATTAATAAACATAGATAATATTATATAGAGATGTAGATATTTTCTGTAATATATGCTCTATAAAACGTGGACCTAGATTGTCATCTACTTTTGAATTACTCTTATAAAAAATAATCGAGGTAATAGAACCTGATGAACCTTTGTTCAGTTCAGTGAACACTCTCAGTGGATTCAATTTTTTATTTATCAATTAATAAACATAGATAATATTATATAGAGATGTAGATATTTGCTGTAATATATGCTCTATAAAACGTGGACCTAGATTGTCATCTACTTTTGAATTACTCTTATAAAAAATAATCGAGGTAATAGAACCTGATGAACCTTTGTTCAGTTCAGTGAACACTCTCAGTGGATTCAATTTTTTATTTATCAATTAATAAAAACATACATTATTATATAGAGATGTAGATATTTGCTGTAATATATGCTCTATAAAACGTGGACCTAGATTGTCATCTACTTTTGAATTACTCTTATAAAAAATAATCGAGGTAATAGAACCTGATGAACCTTTGTTCAGTTCAGTGAACACTCTCAGTGGATTCAATTTTTTATTTATCAATTAATAAACATAGATAATATTATATAGAGATGTAGATATTCGCTGTAATATATGCTCTATAAAACGTGGCCCTAGATTGTCATCTAGTTTTGTATTACTCTTATAAAAAATAATCGAGGTAATAGAAAAATTACTTTCGTTCAGTTCAGTGAACACTCTCAGTGGATTCAATTTTTTATTTATCAATTAATAAACATAGATAATATTATATAGAGATGTAGATATTTTCTGTAATATATGCTCTATAAAACGTGGACCTAGATTGTCATCTAGTTTTGAATTACTCTTATAAAAAATAATCGAGGTAATAGAAAAATTACCTTTGTTCAGTTCAGTGAACGAGAGTGGATTCAATTTTTTATTTATCAATTAATAAAAGCATACATAATATTATTTAGGAATGAATAATATTCACAATACTCACTCATAAGATGCGAGACCAAACTGTAGTCCATTCTGAACGGACTGGCTAAGTTGAACTGTTGATATTTCGCGTTCTCGATCTGCAAATGATTATCAATTTAAAACTCACTGCACTGACCAGAATTTTTGGTTGTACTAAATTGTGACATGTGACGTTTACTTTTTGATTCACCAGAATTTTCTTAAACTTTGACCAAGGGGAATGTAAATTTGATGTACGCATGTTGAAACATTTAATATCAATTTACTTTGCAGGGATTTAAATACCATCAACTTTCAGTGTTAGATAACTCATTCATTGAGGAAGATTATAGGCTATACATCATAACGCTAAGACCAATAGGAGTGGAGCACCAATGAAGAATGCTTCAAAATCTGTGTTAACGTAAGTATTATTTAAACATATTTTCACCTTCTACGTAAACGAAGTCGCGGGTAGAAGCTAGTTTCTTATAATTAAACAGGGATTGTTATATTCATTACAAATAAAAATGATAAAAAAACTTGTATACGATTTACGCAGTACCGCTATATGCATCCATACATAACATGTAATGTACATTTATAACCAACAGATATTAGTTCGAAACTCGTATTATAGAGGCGCTGATTGGAAAGAACGAGTGCGCCTTCTATTTATATAACGTACTCTGTGATTATCAGTTCAGTTCAGTTAACACTCTCAGTGTATTCAATTTTTTATTTATCAATTAATAAACATACATAATATTATATAGAGATGTAGATATTTGCTGTAATATGCGCTCCATAAAACGTGGGTCTAGATTGTCATCTACTTTTGAATTACTCTTATAAAAAATAATCGAGGTAATAGAACCTGATGAACCTTTGTTCAGTTCAGTGAACACTCTCAGTGGATTCAATTTTTTATTTATCAATTAATAAACATACATAATATTATATAGAGATGTAGATATTTGCTGTAATATGCGCTCCATAAAACGTGGGTCTAGATTGTCATCTACTTTTGAATTACTCTTATAAAAAATAATCGAGGTAATAGAACCTGATGAACCTTTGTTCAGTTCAGTGAACACTCTCAGTGGATTCAATTTTTTATTTATCAATTAATAAACATACATAATATTATATAGAGATGTAGATATTTGCTGTAATATGCGCTCCATAAAACGTGGGTCTAGATTGTCATCTACTTTTGAATTACTCTTATAAAAAATAATCGAGGTAATAGAACCTGATGAACCTTTGTTCAGTTCAGTGAACACTCTCAGTGGATTCAATTTTTTATTTATCAATTAATAAACATACATAATATTATATAGAGATGTAGATATTTGCTGTAATATGCGCTCCATAAAACGTGGGTCTAGATTGTCATCTACTTTTGAATTACTCTTATAAAAAATAATCGAGGTAATAGAACCTGATGAACCTTTGTTCAGTTCAGTGAACACTCTCAGTGGATTCAATTTTTTATTTATCAATTAATAAACATACATAATATTATATAGAGATGTAGATATTTGCTGTAATATGCGCTCCATAAAACGTGGGTCTAGATTGTCATCTACTTTTGAATTACTCTTATAAAAAATAATCGAGGTAATAGAACCTGATGAACCTTTGTTCAGTTCAGTGAACACTCTCAGTGGATTCAATTTTTTATTTATCAATTAATAAACATACATAATATTATATAGAGATGTAGATATTTGCTGTAATATGCGCTCCATAAAACGTGGGTCTAGATTGTCATCTACTTTTGAATTACTCTTATAAAAAATAATCGAGGTAATAGAACCTGATGAACCTTTGTTCAGTTCAGTGAACACTCTCAGTGGATTCAATTTTTTATTTATCAATTAATAAACATACATAATATTATATAGAGATGTAGATATTTGCTGTAATATGCGCTCCATAAAACGTGGGTCTAGATTGTCATCTACTTTTGAATTACTCTTATAAAAAATAATCGAGGTAATAGAACCTGATGAACCTTTGTTCAGTTCAGTGAACACTCTCAGTGGATTCAATTTTTTATTTATCAATTAATAAACATACATAATATTATATAGAGATGTAGATATTTGCTGTAATATGCGCTCCATAAAACGTGGGTCTAGATTGTCATCTACTTTTGAATTACTCTTATAAAAAATAATCGAGGTAATAGAACCTGATGAACCTTTGTTCAGTTCAGTGAACACTCTCAGTGGATTCAATTTTTTATTTATCAATTAATAAACATACATAATATTATATAGAGATGTAGATATTTGCTGTAATATGCGCTCCATAAAACGTGGGTCTAGATTGTCATCTACTTTTGAATTACTCTTATAAAAAATAATCGAGGTAATAGAACCTGATGAACCTTTGTTCAGTTCAGTGAACACTCTCAGTGGATTCAATTTTTTATTTATCAATTAATAAACATACATAATATTATATAGAGATGTAGATATTTGCTGTAATATGCGCTCCATAAAACGTGGGTCTAGATTGTCATCTACTTTTGAATTACTCTTATAAAAAATAATCGAGGTAATAGAACCTGATGAACCTTTGTTCAGTTCAGTGAACACTCTCAGTGGATTCAATTTTTTATTTATCAATTAATAAACATACATAATATTATATAGAGATGTAGATATTTGCTGTAATATGCGCTCCATAAAACGTGGGTCTAGATTGTCATCTACTTTTGAATTACTCTTATAAAAAATAATCGAGGTAATAGAACCTGATGAACCTTTGTTCAGTTCAGTGAACACTCTCAGTGGATTCAATTTTTTATTTATCAATTAATAAACATACATAATATTATATAGAGATGTAGATATTTGCTGTAATATGCGCTCCATAAAACGTGGGTCTAGATTGTCATCTACTTTTGAATTACTCTTATAAAAAATAATCGAGGTAATAGAACCTGATGAACCTTTGTTCAGTTCAGTGAACACTCTCAGTGGATTCAATTTTTTATTTATCAATTAATAAACATACATAATATTATATAGAGATGTAGATATTTGCTGTAATATGCGCTCCATAAAACGTGGGTCTAGATTGTCATCTACTTTTGAATTACTCTTATAAAAAATAATCGAGGTAATAGAACCTGATGAACCTTTGTTCAGTTCAGTGAACACTCTCAGTGGATTCAATTTTTTATTTATCAATTAATAAACATACATAATATTATATAGAGATGTAGATATTTGCTGTAATATGCGCTCCATAAAACGTGGGTCTAGATTGTCATCTACTTTTGAATTACTCTTATAAAAAATAATCGAGGTAATAGAACCTGATGAACCTTTGTTCAGTTCAGTGAACACTCTCAGTGGATTCAATTTTTTATTTATCAATTAATAAAAACATACATAATATTATTTAGGAATGAATAATACTCACTCATAAGATGCGAGACCAAACTGTAGTCCATTCTGAACGGACTGGCTAAGTTGAACTGTTGATATTTCGCGTTCTCGATCTGCAAATGATTATCAATTTAAAACTCACTGCAATTTAGGAATGAATAATATTCACAATACTCACTCATAAGATGCGAGACCAAACTGTAGTCCATTCTGAACGGACTGGCTAAGTTGAACTGTTGATATTTCGCGTTCTCGATCTGCAAATGATTATCAATTTAAAACTCACTGCACTGACCAGAATTTGTTGGTTGTACTAAATTGTGACATGTGACGTTTACTTTTTGATTCACCAGAATTTTCTTAAACTTTGACCGGGGGAATGTAAATTTGATGTACGCATGTTGAAACATGTAATATCAATTTACTTTGCAGTGATTTAAATACCATCAACTTTCAGTGTTAGATAACTCATTCATCGAGGAAGATTATAGGCTATACATCATCACGCTAAGACCAATAGGAGTGGAGCACTAATGAAGAATGCTTCAAAATCTGTGTTAACGTAAGTATTATTTAAACATATTTTCACCTTCTACGTAAACGAAGTCACGGGCAGAAGCTAGTTTCTTATAATTAAACAGGGATTGTTTGCCAGTGCGTGTGGGGGAAGTACCTGCGAGAGCGCGCTCATGTTGCCGAGCAGCAGGTCGGTTAGCCAGGCGGCCGTCACGACGGGGATTCCCCACTCGCGAGCGCGACGGTACTTGTTCCCCTCAGCCCTCTTGCATATCAGCACCGTGTTGTCGCGACTCATGTACGGCGTTAACTTTAACAAAAAAAAAATCACCTATATCACGAAATTCCTCGGTAAGGTGTCCTCTAAAACACAATTATTCGCTTATACATACATAGTGCGCGTGAATATTTATTACATAGTATAAAACAAACTCCCCTACCGTGTCTGTCTGTTCGCGATAAACTCAAAAACGACTGAACGAATTTTCAAGCGGTTTTCACCAGTGGATAAATTGATTTATGAGGAATGTTTTGGTATATAATTTGTTAAGGATTTTTTTTATAATCAGGTCGGGACAACGTGTTCTGGGCCCGCTAGTTTATTATAAGCATGTATCGTATAAGTGAATGTATATGACCGTGTATTTGTGTGCATTTGTGAATGACTCTTTGTGATTGTAAGGGCGTGTGTCTTTATAGTTTGAATATCTTATTTTAAATTTAAATAGTCTGGGGTGTCACACAATAAAACACACAGCTGCGAGGCTGATTCATGTTTTTTGTATCTACCGACATTTTGCATGCGTGGACATGTATACCATTAATTAATAGTGTTTGTGCATGTATTTTTTAGCAAACGTGCGTGTACGTGTGTATGTACAACTGTACATTTATACGCCCTGTAAGAGTAACTGTCTCTGTGTGCATGTGTCTTGCGAGTGAATGCATGTATGTGTGTACGTCGCGTGTGTGTACGTTCGGCAAGCGCGCGCGCGCGCGTGTGTGTGTGTACGTGAGTGTATGTACTTGTGTGTGTGTGCGCGTGTATATGTGTGTGTGCGCGTGTATATGTGTGTGTGTCCGTGTACGTTGTGTGTGAGTATATGTCGTGTGGCGGTACCTTGGCGCCGACGTGCTCGAGACAGAAGGTGAGGCGGTCGCGCTCCTCGTCGCGCCAGCCGGAGAGCGCGGCGCGGTGGTGTGTGGCGGGGCGGTCGCGCGCGCTGTACATGCTGGGCAGGTGCAGCGCCTGCCACGGCGGTGCGACGCCGCGCCGCAGCATCGCGTCCGACAGCCAGTACGCCGTCACGCACCGCTTCGCGTCACGGAGAGCCTGCACGCAACACAAATTCACTCAATTACATATACAAACAGTTTTAAAACTGCCAAAAACTTAACATACTGACTGAAGATAACCAAAAAGTGAAGGATTAGCATACTTCTTCGTCATACTTTTATGCGATCATTATTTCATCCTCTATAACAAGGGTGACCGACTTGATTATATCTACCGTTTACAGACGAAACCCTGGGCGATCTACCAATTAATACCATACTTCTTGAAATTTTTAATGAAACCGCATAGTTTAGTACACAATAGTGTGATATTTTTTATATTACTAATAAAGGAAAAGATAAAATTGAAAATTATTCTTAGTGACAACTTATTTTTATTAGTATGAGCACTGCGTCTGAGCGTTTTCCGCTAGATTAGCAATCGTAGTTGGATTTGGTCAGCCTTAAAGAATCCAATGTATGAGCTTGTGTGAAGCGAGAACGGTATCTATTTTTTATATTTTTTGTCTGGAAACGATCGACTGGACTTACTAGTCGTGATCGACCGGTCGGTAAGATATATAACGTGTCTGTACATTATAGATGCCCGTCCGTAGTCCGGTGAAGCTGTGAAGACCCTGCCAGATCAATAGCGAAGTCAGTTCGAGCAAAAAAAAAATTGTAGATTTTTGTGAGAGGGCAGAATTGAGATACCGAATTCCTGAAACTTATTCACAAGGCCCCATAGTATAAATTGTATAATTTGGATATCGTGTTGGTAACCTGCATGACGACCCCGTGGCGTTGCGTCTCGCAGAGCACGTGCGTGACGCGCGCGCAGTACCCGCCCTCCACCTCGCCGCCGCGCCGCTGTATGGCGTCCGCCCACCGCGCCACGCGCTCCGGCCCCCACGACTGCTGGTACTCCACCTGCACCGTAAAATCAAAATCAAAATATGAGGCATATAAAATCAATAACAGCTAAGTGCATAGAGGCCAAATTTGCAAGAAACGAAAAAAAAATGTTTATCTATTCTCAGAGTTGGAGTTTTACTTATATTCAAAGTTTCAATTATAGGGAGTGGCATATGCTATTGGTTTTGCCTGCCTTATGGCCTGATATCAGCTTTAAAAGAGAAGTTCAAGAAATTAAAAAATGAAAATCCCTAACTGTATTTTATTCTTACTTTACTTCTTGTTTGATGACTTGGTTGTACTTAAATGTATTTGATCCCAAAATCAATTTTAAAACGAAAATTAAAAGGCTTTAGCTGTATTTTGATTCTTGTAGGAATTAAATGGTGATTTGCAACCTATGATAGACTAGATGGCTCAATACTCAGTTCATTTTTAGAACTCGTGGCACTTAGCTGTCTTTGATTCTATATGCCTCATATCCTTTATTCAATTTAAACCCTGTGAAGCCGCTTATGAACGTCAAAGCTACCACCGGTTCGGAAAACAACCCAGTCATCGAGAAGAACCGGCAAGAAACTCGATCTGGTTTATCTTTTCAATTTTCAATCAAATATTTACATTCGTTATTAGTGGATGCACAGAGAGGGGCGTCATTTCCAGACGTCACAATCGTTCACGTATTCATCCACCCTATAATACTTGCCTTTAGATATTAAAACCCGCTTGACATGGTTCTTGAACTCACTATCAGGCAAATCGGTAATGTGTTTTGGGACTTTGTTATAAAAGCTAACACTATTACCTAAAAACCTGTTTTCGGACTTAGTGAGCCTGAAGCATGGAATGACCAATTTGTTGCTGTTTCTAGTATTTAAATTATGCTGGTCTTTTATTAGATCCAGCATATCTAAGTTTTTACGGACATGCATTAAATTATCAAGAATATATTGGGAGTCAACTAGGAGTGTCTCTGTCCGAGTTAGTAGTACCATCACATCACCATCACTCTACACACTCCTAGTTGACAAATAAAATCGGCCGAGTAACTTAAGCGCTCACCTTAGCCCGCTAAAGCTGTAAAGGCCTGTCAGGCCAATAACGTAGTCAGTTCGGAAATAAAACACACTATTATAGAGCAGATCCAAATTTACCAACTTTATAAAGAGACAATATATCAATAATATTTACCGCTTTGAATACAGCCGTGAGTTCGGAATGGCGCATACAGTCAAGAATCTAATACAAAACAAAGTCAGAATATTGTTACAGGAATCTAAAATTGGCATTTATTTATGTTTGACTTGTCGCGATTTAATAGATATTTATACATACTAGTGCTCGAACTTCGACCATAAAGAAAATAAAAGAAAGCTCGTCAATTACAACAAAACAAAAAAAGAATGAAGAGAATCAGCTGAGAAACAGCAAAGGGAAATGTTCTTAACCGTTTGCACACTACCTATTTATACATATACAGGCAGAAAGTTTAGACAGTAGCAATATTTATGGAGGATACTCTGCACAAGATTCTCGTTGTGAATCAATTAAAAAAAAAAAAAAAAATAGGGGCTTGATATTTGATCTAATGATTTGGAAAAATACAAAAATCGGTTTTATAATATTGATTATGAAAACAAAAAGAATAGTAAGTAAGAGCATCATAATTTTAAAAGTAACCACTTTTTTAATGAATCAAGGCAATGTTAGCATCTACGGGTTTTTTGAGTGAGGCTCAAGGTACTGATACGAATGACAATTCGCTCATATGTGCCAAACTAGAATTCGGCTTTAGATATAGATATCGAGACTGTATCGAATTAAACTATTTGCAATGTAATGGGCCTCATGTATGTATTCATATTTGAAACATATTATAGCATAGTTGTATAGAATAATCAGAAAAAAGGTCTACAGAAGGTTTTGTACGTGTTTGTGAGTCTTCTGTATTTATGTGTATTATTTTAGTACATACTTTAAATATAGGACAGAAGGGTTACCGACATGCCCTGAGTAATCATATCGTGTTCTACACTAACTTGACTGAGATTACGAAATAGCTTAATATTATAATGCGGTAACTTGTTGACCGATATCAAACATTTGCATCTGACCAGCTTGGCCTGGGTGAAAGGAGTATATCCTCTGCTTCACTTAATATGTAGGAGTCGGAATTGAAGTGAAGTGCATACAAGGAAACAAGTCAATGGTGTTGGCAATATTAAGAGTAAATAAAGCTCACAATGTGGAAGACGCAGCCCAGTAGGAAGAGGTCAGGCGGTAGTTTCAGGTTAGGATTGTGTCCGTAGAACTGGGCACGCGCAGGCGGAGCGCGTACCGCTCCCGCGTACACCTTCCCCGCGGCCGCAGCAGCGCCCCCCACTACCGCACCACCCCCGGACACACCCACACCGCCGACCCCGCCCACCGCGCCGACACCTCCCACCCCCGCGCCTCCCTTATATCACAAACGTCCAAATTAATTGTTGAATGCAGTTAGTTTAAATTTACACCCAGAGATGGCGCTGACACAAATCTGTAATCACTACCATTGAGTTTTGTACATTACATATAGGCGTTTTTAATAATAGTGAGTTCGAAAATGTAGTCCGGTGAAGTTGTTAAGACCTTGCTAAGTCAATAGCGTAGTCAGTTCGAGAAAAAAAAAGTGAGTTCGTAAAATAGTCCTGTGAAGCTGTTAAGACCTTGCTATCCGTTTACTTCACCTCTCTCACGCTTGCCGACCATACCGCGTACCCCATTTCTCTACTCCAAGAGAATGCATATCGTTGAACACGCAATGCTTACAAAAATCATGGTTTCTTATAACTTTGTATTGAATGAAAATATTGTGATATATTTTTTTTAGATAAGGACACAATGATAAGAGGTAAAACTAAAAAAAAAATGATCGAAATCTGTGTAGTAGTTTTTGCGTGATGCGAGCACAATCGCAGACCTCTGTCATTTTTCTTTATGTGGTTTTATATGAATCTGTTCCCGGTAGGCCTGTTGTCGCCATGCACATGGTGATAAACCTGTCTCAGGAAATCTCTTTTCCTAACTACATTTCGAGATAAACCAGTCTAATATGCTGCATATAAGAGCTGCAGAGACACTCATAAATTTCCATGATTGCGATGGTTACCCTTATTTTTCAATAACACTATGTTTACAACCTTCATGTTACAGTAAAAAGAAACATTTGCTGAAAACAAAAAAAAATATATCAAGCATGTACAAACAACAATGTAGTACGAATAATTAGCCAATAGATGGCGTTTAAAACATATCTGACAGTTATATTGTAACATCGGAGGGTGATTACAATGAAGTTTAGCCCAAATAATTGCATTAACTGTAATGTAACATCAAAATCCGAACAATGATTTTTTAGTTTATTTTATTCAATAAATCATTTTACTTGATGAGGATGGTGTGCAGGTCCCAGCAGGAGCCTTGCAGGTGCTCGTACTGTACCTCCAGCGGCATGAGCAGCTGTCATCAACCTATACAACAATAATTGGAAATAATTTAAATTCAATACCGAAATAAAATTATTTTTATTTCATTCCTATATATTTGTTTCTTATATATTATAATTTACAAACATTGCAACTCAAAAGAATGATATTCGATTTATCTATCCTATTTCTCATTTTTTTTGGGACAAATATGGAATTTATTCTTCCTGCTACACAGCTGGACAACACTCACCCCTTACTTTAGATATAAGAATACCCATTCTTAGTTTAATATTGTCTATTGTACTTCAGTCTCGATTAAATGTATATATAGAAATAATATAACCTGAGTGTGCCTGCAGCGGATGGTTCGTGGTCGGATGGCGGCGCTGACCCTTGCAGCCGTATGCTCAGCATGTTCGCTAGAGCAGTCTTCGTTTTGGGGTTCACCAGCAATGCATTGCCTACATTGATCACATTTTAAAACTAACATTAACCCGCGGTTTCGCTCGTGTAACACTTTGACTGCCACATTGGTCACATATGACTGGCCGAGGTTTCTCGCTTGTGACGCCACGGTGAATTAGTCATTGGTAAACAGATAAAAAATCATCCGTGGCGTCCTAAAAGAAGCATGTGATTAAGGCGTAAGGTATGTATGGAGTGTGTGAAAAATGATATGTGCGTAAAAGGTGTGAATACTGAGATGACATTTGACAGCAGAGAGTGGAAAAAGAAAACATGTTGTGCCGACCCTACTTAAGTGGGATAAGGGTAATAATGATGGGTCATAATAGTGTTAATGTAAATTTGACCTATCTATTGATAACAGTACTCCCTTCTGGACGAAAGGTACTTTTCTGTACCCCTGACAATGTGTAAAATTTCTTGGTGAACAGTTTTACAAGCCTTTACAATATTTAAGCATATACCATAATATTTAAGTAAGGATACCGTTTTTCTTTCAAAATGAGATCATCATTTTAAAACAAACAAAGTAATGTAAAGTGTTTATACACATACTCATTTTTGCTCGCAGCTTCATTCGCGCTAATATTGATTTTGAAAATGTAATACAGCCCATGTTATTAGCTGATAATGTTGTTTTATATAGGCGAAAGAATTTTCACAATTGATTTAGGATTATTTCACTTTATCAATTACAAGCAAACAAACAAATCTTTTCTCTTTCACATAAGTATATGAGATTAGTTTCATTAAAAAAAAAATGTAGACAAACCCAGTAATAATATTTCTACGTTATAACTTAAATCCAAAGTTCGCCTTTACGTTTTAATAATCGTTTTATGATAACCCTTGTTGGTTCAATCCGTGTCACGGAACAACTTACGAATACCAAAGTATGCCCAAACGCAGAGTAAACAGAAATATTTTCGAATGAATAGTGTTGACTCGAATCCAGCCTGACGATTAGGTGACCGCTTGTATAAGTTGTAAGTTGTATAACTACACCATACCAACTTTAGTCAAAAATTCTTAGTATCTATATAACTTAATATAATTTAAAAAAAAACTATTTGAGAAATATCTACACTAAAAAGTATAAGAGCGTCATTGAACATAGTTGTTGTAGTTGATGGATTGATTGATTAATTTGGATAGATCGGACAAAGCTCCGAGGTAATATAGAATAATACAAACGATTTTAAAAATTTTTTTTAATCCGGTTCGGCAAAGTGACTGGACGGTACCTGATGGAAAGTACAGCACAGTCCATAAGTAACGGCGACTGTCGGTGTTAAATAACAACGGCAGTCGTCGCTATCATGCCGATCTGCACATGTGCCTCTTCACGCCTCGTTTGAAGGACCCCATGTCATAAGAGGAAGGGAACACACTGGCTGGGAGGCTATTCCACATCTTCACAGTACGACAAAGATAAGAACACTTGTACAACATCGGTGTCCAGAGCACAAGAGAGTGCAGATTTTGTGATGGTGCGGATGAGACCCCCAAACACCTCTTGTGTGAATGTGATCCACTGAAGCCTACACGAAACCGGATTCTGGGAAAGCATGTATTGCCTCCGGATGAGGTACAGATGCTCTCAGCCAAAAAAGTCCTGCAGTTTTTAAATACTATAGGACTAGGCGGAGAGCTTTAGTAATATGGGGCGATCACAATAGATCAACACTGGTCGCAGTGATACAGGATTAAAGACCTGCATAGCCCCTTTTCCAGAATAAGAATAATAAGAAGGAAAACATCGTGATGTAACTACTGCATGGTGGCGGACCTTCCTCTAAGTACATTGCCTGCTAGCTACTACGCTCAAGTCGAAAATCTGTAACCAAACACCAGTTGGTGTGTTCCGGCAGGTGCATTGAGAGCCAGGTTAAGTGTGTTTTTTTTATATATCATAGGAGGCAAACGAATAGGCGGTTCATCTGATGTTAAGTGATCACCGCTGTCCATAGACACTTGCAACACCACTTGCCAGCCTGTGTTTAGGGGTGGAGGAGGGAGGGAAGAGGGGAGAGGAGGTGTGACTCCGGCGCTCTCACTGACCGAACGAAACGCAACAGTGCAAGCACTGTTACTTCACGTCGGTGTTTCTGTGAGAGAGTGATAGTACCGCGGGCGAGCCGACCCACTCATGCTGAAACCGGTAATAGCTTCAGCGTGGCTCTATCACCTTGTGTGCTGTTGTACCACCTTGTTTACCATCTTAGACCATAACGTCATTTAACATCAGTTGAGATTGTGGCAATGACCGGGGCCTATAGAATCATCGACACAATTTTTCTTATATTTCGATATTTTTTCTTGGACTCGATTTCTGTGACAATCTAACGATAACGACTGGGACGGAAGCCTCCTAGCGAATGGCAATGTAAGATCCGAATGGGTAAATCTTGACAACGCGATACAACTGTATCAAGATATTGTACAGCGCCATCTATTGTTGCACAAGCGACTTAACAACTATAGAGTAAAAAAAAATTGAAAAGTTCTTTACGAAGCCTGTTAAACTTTCCAACGGTATAATTAATAGTTGGGTTTGTACGTACCTTGTTGTTGATCGGCTCCGTTGGTAGCAAGCAGAGCCCCTTCTAGTTGCTGTTCAGGCAACGGGGCCGCGCTCACCACGTGTGGAGATACACCGGGAGACACCTGTAACAGATGTAATACTTTCAGGTCTTCTGCCTCTCCCCACTTGTCATTCAATTCTATTTATTTGGTCATAAAAGCTTGTCAACCAGTTCTCTGTCTATTGTGATAAATGCTTGCCAACTAATTCTTTTTATTTGGTCACTAGCCGACCCGTGCCCACTTCGTTGGGCTGTAATAGGCATTATCAAGCTACAACTTTTTTCTAGAACTCAACTTTAAGGCAGCGTTCGTAAGAAACGTTTTCGTTCGACCATTTTTTCTCCGACTCCCCAGATATTACCCCCTACAACCTCACAAACTTTACCTCTTTATGATATTAGTATAGATAATATAATTAGTTAATGGCTTCTGCCCGCGGCTTTGTATGCGTGGAATGGTTATTTTGGGCTAAGACGCAGGGGAAGCTCTGAAAAGGAAAAAATACCCCGATTTTGAAACATTCTTCATTGCTGCTCCACTCCTATGGGTCTTAGCGTGATGATATATCTTCACTATAACCTTTCCCGATAAATGAGCTATATAACACTGAAAGAATTTTCCAAATTGGACAAGACATCGGACCTGAGATTACCCCCTACAACGTCACAAACTCACAAACTTTACCTCTTTATAATATTAGTATAGATAAACACTTGTCAAGCAATTCTCATCATCTAGCCATAAAAAGTGTTGTTATAGTTTTAGTAACAAAGTATTATTCATAACGCCATCTATTGTGCATATAGAAAGTTATACTGTAAATGTCAATAAAGTCAGTTGTTAACCGAAGACAGCACGTTTTAATAGGTTATGGGCAAATATCCTGATTTCTTAAGTAATCCTAGTTTACAGTTTAAGAAAAGTTGTGTACTTGTTTGACAGCTGCATGATGGTGCGCCACATTGTCGCGCTGAGCCTGCAGCTGCTGCAAGCGCTGGTACTGCTGTTGTCGCTGTAGCTGCAACTGCTGTAACTGATTTTCGACCGCACCGCCGCCCGCGCCCCCTCCCACAGGACTAGCCACCGCGGCGCCCCCTATAACCATCAACGACATACAAACTTAAACTAACCGGTACCACCTTCCTCCACATCGGACGTGCTTAAATCGATCGCGAGCGCTTTTTGAGTGAATATCGAAAAAAGAATTACCGATATAGAAGAATTCACAGATTTTGTTTTAGGAGTTAGGTGACTAAAACAAAACGTAATGAATAAACAACTACAATTTATTTGATTCATAGGCCAGAATAACCCTCCCGGCAATTTGTTTTATCGTCTTAGCAGGAGTTACTCACACCTACTTACAGGACAATCCTCTATCACACATACTTGCAGCCTCTCAGAGTCGATCGTTCATAGTCTACCAATATCGAGGTGGATCACCTGCAGTTCAAGTTTGAGCACCCCTGCTCTACATTGCATATGGCCAATATCATTTGTTATTTTATATAATTTTGCCTCTAAATTACTTCAGTTATATTGTACCATTGCTGCTTGACCTTCATGGGAAAAACGTAGTAATATATACTAATAATAACAATACTTAGAAACTCTTATCTGCCAGTGGAAGTTTCGTTAAAATTAGTTCAGCCTTTTCGGAAAATAACTTTGGAAAAAAAAAAACCTTTGAATCCTATTTATATGTATAAATTTTAGCTTTAATAGTATGAGTTACTTTAGAATTTGTTATTAGGGCGTTTTATTTATCACCGTCACTTGATTTTTTTAAATATTACAAATTCGATCACAGCTCTTAAATTTTTTAAGTTTCAATATGATTAAGGGATTATTTTGCCAAACATAATTTAATATTCATTTATAACATAATTTTGTAGATTAGCAGTTGTAAGGATCATGTAGTATGACGTACAAAGACATATAATTTAAGACTTCGACTCATCGATAGTAAGAAAAAAGAACTAAGCTCTAAAGTTCGGCAATAGCCACGAAACAATAATAGAAGAGTATCGTTTCACAATAGATGAGACAAATGTACTGAACTGTTTCATCTTCGCCTATTTAATGTATAGATTATTTTAAGCACAGTATTTTTTTTATTTATTGACATTATACTAATGTCAACAGGTTTTAAGACGTGATAACAATTCTCGAGTGAGCAGAATTAATTTTATCAGTACAATTAATATTCTGCATCCATTGTGGTGAGTGGGAACTCTATGCTGATTACAGTGAATAGAACACCAAATATCTTTTTAAAACTTTTTTTTTCGAAACCTTTTGATTTATATTTAAAGAAGATATAATACTCAAATATTTTTAATAATTACTAATAATCATAAAATAAGTCTCAATTCAAAACTTTGCGAAGTTGGCGGGTGAATAATACAACAATTGTCGTTATAAACTGATTCCAGTTGTATCGTATTGTATCTTTATTTTTTCTCGAACTGACTACGACCTAGTATTGACCTAGTAATATTGACCTAGTAAGGTCTTAATAGCTTCACCGGACTACTGCGTATTGTATCCATAGTAACCAATGCTATGGTAATAAAAATTCCTTGTTCGTATCGTGATTTTGAGTGTGAGCGGCGTAAAGTGCTTCTTACACTTTCACACCAGTTGATTGTTAATTAACGCTTGCTTGATCGTACATTGTGGTAACATCTGACTACCGTTGACATTTTCAATAACAAAAACTGGTAACAGTCTTTACTATAATTATGTATTTAATGAATTGTTATTCATTGGAGTAAAAAGGTAGCATAAGTTGTTGTAATAATAATATCCCATACCTAAATCACAAATAGAATATTCAAATGACACGTGTTACCGGTATCCACGAAATATGAAACAGTTTAATACAGGCTTTAAAACCAATAAAACCTCCTTAAAATCATTTGGTATATACAAATGATAACCTCAACAAGGCCACATGTGTTCATCTGCCATCATTCTTTATCAAAATATCAAATACAGTCTACCTTTTAGGCGCTAAACATATCAGTTCACTGCATATTTTATGCTAAACTTTCCATGTACTTCAGCAAACACGCCTACATATAAATGTAAATCCTCAAAGGGATATTGATTTAATCAACAAATAACACTGAAAAACATATTGCACACGACAACACAATAATAATTGTTATTATATCAAATACTACTAAAATTGGACTTTTCCTTTTATGCAATATAATTTTCCTTAAGCAAGCGTATATATTGTTTATAATAATCATAATAGTGACGGCGTATATAATTAACCGGAATCGATGATTGTCAATATTTAGGTAAATACTATGAATAACCCAATTTTATTATTTATATTAAAAAACAATTACATTCATCGTCGAAAAATTCCATTAAGCAATCAATAACCACGAATATTATCACAGAATCACTACAGGACACAGATTGAACATCGATACTCGTATATTATACTGCTGAATGTGATCAACTGAATTCCATAGTGGTCTTAGAACATTGCCTAGATATCGCATTGAAATTATAATGTGACGAAAAACATTATTATGTATGAAGCGTTATTTAAATGTGAAAACTTTCGAAGATTTATACCGACTCGTACGTTTTGTTTGTCTTTTACTACATTTTCCTCGTGTCTTCATCTACGTGTTTTTTTTTATATTCTCAGGTCGAATATGAAATCTATATTCTAAGCTACAACAACTATGCCAAATATCATTGCAATCTGTTCCTAGGGTTTTAAAAAGGTTATAAATGTAATTACTCACGTACCTAGTTAAAACATCACTAGCCGTGCCCGCGGGCTCGTACTCTGTATATATTTGAATCTATTTTTATTTTCTTCGAACTGACTACGCTATTGACCCAGCAAGGTCTTAACAGCTTCACCGGACTACTAAGGCGAGCGCTTAAAGCACTCAACCGATTTGGTTTTAGGTAACATACACGAGGGCGCACGGCACCTCGGCTTGGGCTGTTACCTGAGAAGTCGCGTCTGACCTAGCTAACTATTCTAAGCTTTTCACACATATATTGATTTGTGAATCATACAATCGAAATTGCATATTCACAAATGCATACGTGTACATTCGGAATGAAATTCTCAGGTTCACGTTTCCTTACGTTTTCCTTCACCGTCAGCCGATAGTGTCACCAATTTACATTAGTAAATATCTGCGAATTTCTAGCGAATTTATAGCAGTCAGCGGTGATCTATTTAGTTAGCGTTGACGCCACCATTTTCTAAGTGTTATTTAACAATACAGGGACAAATAAAGTTTATCCATAAAGAATAAAAACCGTTATATAAACAGAAAAAAAAAACCGTCAGACATTCTAACTATTATAGTTCTAAAGTTACCTATCCTATATCAAATCTAATACAATTAAATAATTATCATCTAGTATCCAACGGTCACAAAACCGTTTAGGGTTCCAAGAAACCATACGTACTCGTATGTGTTAATTGTAAATACCAAAGCAATTAAACCTAATTATGTACTAAGATAATCTATACAAGTATATACCAATTGGCGAATGTATACGTATGTATGTAAACGCATTACTTGTTGCACCTATTTGACTTATTCTTTTTTTTTGTTGTATTTCTAATTGTTAGAACAAGGTTTTTATGAAATAAGTCACTTGGAAAATCGCACGGAAAAGTAAAATGTTTAATTTTTTTAAATGTAATAAGTGGCAAACGAACATATGGGTCACCCGATGTTAAGTGATCACCACCGTCCATGGCACCAACCAACCTTTTTAAACACCAGAGGAGTCGCAAGTGCGTTTGCCACCCTTTGGGGGGAAGGGTTAGGGGAGGGAGAGGGAGAGTGAGAGGAGCGAGGATAGGGGAGGAGAGGTGGGCCTCCGGCGCTCTCACTGACCGAACGAAACGCAACAATGCAAGCACTGTTAATTCACGTCGGTTTTCTGCGAGAGGGTGTACTACACCGGGCGAGCCGACCCATTTATGCTGAAACCAGTAATAGTTTCAGCGTGGCTCTACCACCATTTACCATTTTTAAAAAAAGCATAAAAAAATGAAGGTCTGAATGAAATATAAGACAATATCTTCAAAAATATTGACAGATTTACGTTCAGCTGTTTAGTTGCCATTTTATTTTATTATATGGTCGTACGATAAAGAGAAGATATGGCATCATTTTCCACATAAAAGTCGGGACGGGTATAAGCTATTTTAATCATATAAAGCTAAAATAGCTGGCCCGTGACCACTTCGTCGGGCGGTAAACATTTATAAAAAAAACTACTTTTTGTGACTTAAATATAAGTTAGACATATGCTGTCGGCATTATCAAGCTCTACAACTTTTATCTAGAACTCAATCATATATCTCTCATTGTTAAGGCGGCGTTCGTGAGAAACGTTTTCGTTCGACCGTTTTTTTCCAACTTGCTTTGCAAATCGCACTACCACAAATGAGACTTATCATTTTTCGGGTTAATATATAGCCTATGATACTAACAAATAACATGGCTTTATATTGGTAAAAGATTTTCAAAATCGATTTATTAGTTCCTGAGATTACGCCCTACAACCTCACAAACTTTACCTCTTTATAATATTAGTATAGAAGTATAGATGTCGATTGAATCATGAAAACAGAGATTTCATTTCCCTATTTGAAAGAGTTTAACAATTCCTGAGAAACAGCATTTTTTTACTTACAGACTTAAATGATAACCAATTTACTCTAATTTTAGTACCTCGGTTCGTTGCATCAAAAGGCAATGGCGTAATACTCACCGTAACGTGAGGAATGAGATAAACGCAGGATGAATGAATTGGTGAAATTCCCATATAACTTATGGATAATATTATAGAACCATTATAATACGTCGTGCTGTATCGATCTGATTGCTGGGTTATAAAAGACACAGATGAAAGATGATTACATTTGGTAGAGATACGATGTATATGTAATGTAACCAGAATGGATAAGATTAGGAATGAGTACATAAGAAGCAGTTTGAAAATAACACCAGTGAGAAGTTGAGAAGTAATAGGTGAGCATAGTTTGAGCAGATTATAAGAAGAGTTGAAATTCATATACGCAGTAAAGGGTTAAGTATGAAAGTGGACGGATATGGAAGTAGAGGAAAACCAAAGTTATGGACGGATTGTGTATAAATAGGCAGAGATGGTTAAGTACATCTTCGTCCTGTTTAGCAATCGATTTCGTTTTTGACGTGACGTAACGTCTAATAAATCGACAAACGCCGGCTGGACGCACGAAAAAGCATGACTAGTTGTCACGTTCTATATTAGCGCTCGATGCAAGCGAGAGCGCGGAACAAGCGATAGAGAGGCGCGATCGGCATAAGCGTTCGCCTTTTATAGCATCTATCTATTTTATATATATACATATAATAAAAATGTAAATCTAACGTGTCTGTACATTTTAGATTTTTGTGAAAAAAATTGTTGCGTCTTAGAATAAATAATAAAATACATTTCAACCAATGTTAGAAATGTGTGTCTGTTTGTATGAACACGAACTACCGCTAAAATACTGCGTTCATGATAAAACCTCTTCAAGATAATTATAAAGTATATCGTCGTGTAACATTTTGTCTTGGTTTCATTAAAATCGGGTTACTATATCAAAAGTTATTGTAATTGTAATGACGACGCGACTTAAGTACGAGAGAAAAGTAAATAAGTAAATGGACTTAATACATTCCGATGATTTTATTAGTTACTGTTTTTTTATATTATGTTCCACAAGAACGGAGTCGCGGGCAGAGCTAGTCTACAATATTTGTACATTCGTTGGTAAAACTTTATATTAATAAAAAACAAAAATTACTTAATTATAAATGAATTTCGACCTCGTATAAATGGCATGAAATTATAGTTGACAGAAGAGAACAGGTAAAATAAGTATAACACGATGATACTTAAGAGAAATACAAAGTTATAAAGTACACAGCAAATATCTAACCTGGTGACTGCGGGGGTGCTGGAGTAGCCGCCGGTAGGCTAGCGGCTCGAGCACCTTGCGGCTGTAACCACTGCACCTACAGGTTACAGAAATAAAATATACTATTAAGAGCGTGCATACAAAATCGATATTGATACAATATGACCACCTTAAGGAAAAGGGAAATCATAGAATCAGAGAAAAATGTCGAAAAGTTTGTAGCCTGTAGTTTGAACTTAGTACGCAACTAGTTATTTTTTTAATAAATGTAATTTGAGAATAAAATCCTATCATATACAAAAAGTATTATTAGATCCGTAATCTTCTTTGATTCCAATTATACTGAATACTGTAAAAATTTGCAGATGTACCCTTCTTTCTTTGGACGGTCGCAACTTCTTCCCTAATTGTGATTATACTCAATAATGCAAAAATTGCAGATGCGCCCTTCTTTCTTTGGACGGTCGCAATTTCTTCCCTAATTGTGATTATACTTAATAATGCAAAAAATGCAGATGCGCCCTTCTTTCTTTGGACGGTCGCAACTTCTTCCCTAATTGCGACTATACTCAATAATGAAAAAATTGCAGATGCGCCCTTCTTTCTTTGGACGGTCGCAACTTCTTCCCTAATTGTGACTATACTCAATTAATGCAAAAAATGCAGATGCGCTTTTCTTTCTTTGGACGACAGTAAAAAACAGTGTACCAAACAAGATGCAATTTGAAGCAAGGTTGTTTAGGGTGTTTGGAAACAGCGCCGATCGACGTAGGTTCGAATCCTTACGAATGAGTGGGTTTCGGTGAAGGAGATCGTCGTGATGAAACTATGGGTAAGTAAGTAGGTAGTGCTTTTTCTAACCCGCCTAGTTATCGACCACTTTCAAGTAGAAAATTGGTAGCCAAGCACCTATAGGTGTATTCCAAAATCTGCACTGTCGGTCAAAGGTTTAACCTTTGCAGTATTTAAAAAAAAAACACGATTTACGTTGTACAAGTGGCTTTATCGTGTTCATATATCATATGGAAAAAAAAAAGTTTTAAAAATTAATCTAAATTAATAATAATCAGTGTTAAATAATCAACACCTGACATAATTATACAAATAATAACTGGCTGATTATTTTTATGTTTATGTAAGTCATCTGAGTTCCAGCCTAGTTAACATTCAGTTTCTATTTCAATTTCATTTATTGCTAATTTAAATAATAAGTACCAATTATATATTGTAACTAGCTGATTACCGGGACTCCGCACGCTCTTTTTTAAAATGTATTAAAGAAATGTAAAATTGTGGGTGGGTGTGTACATTACAGAAACGCTTTTTCAAAAACATTTGTAACTTCGACACGAACGCCATCTACTGTAAAATGTAACGTGTACATTAGATATATGAATACTAATAATATATTGAATGGGATGGGATTTATCATCAGCAACATACCTGGATTTTCAACTATATACCAAACTCAGTGCTCACTAACACTATATAAGAAAGTAATGAAAATTATAAGCTATACATTATCGAATAATATATCTTAAATCTTTTATTATATAGATATAATATGCCCGTATTGTATATATATTTAAGTAATTCTTATACGTTGCTATAAACGCTGAGTTATGTAGAAGACCCGCGGCTCCGCACGCTCTTTTTTAAAATGTATTAAAGAAATGTAAAATTGTGAGTGGAAGTGAACAATACAGAAATGCCTTTTCAAAAATATTTGTAACTACGATACGAACGCCATCTACTGTATCATGTAACGTGTACATTAGATATATGAATACTAATAATATATTGAATGGGATGGGATTTATCATCAGCAACATACCTGGATTTTCAACCTACTATATACCAAACTCAGTGCTCACTAACACTATATAAGAAAGTAATGAAAATTATAAGCTATACATTATCGAATAATATATCTTAAATCTTTTATTATATAGATATAATATGCCCGTATTGTCTATATAAAAAATACATACAACCGAACATTGTAACCTCCTCCTTTTTCGAAGTCGGTTAAAAAAGTCCTCTGTCAGCTTATCTGTTCGCGATAAAGTCAAAAACTACCATTTTCATGCTGTTTTCACCAGTAGATAGAATGATAATTTATGGGGAAGGTTTAGGTATAATTTGTCAAGGTTTTCATTTTATTATCCGTCTCCGTCCGTATAACGTCTTCCGAGCCCGCTAGTTATCTGCCCGTGAAAGCCCCGTGAAAGTCGGTCCAATCAATTAGGAGATAGAAGGATATTGCGGACGAAGTCTTGAGAATCAAAATAAAATAGTCTTAGCCGCTTCTTATAAGGTGAGTTATCTTCCAGTGAAAGTCCCCTGAAAATCAGTTCAAACATTACGGAGTGAATACCCCGTGAAAATCGGCCCAAAGTAATGCGGACGAAGCCGCAGACAAATAAAATACAATATGTCAACCGCTATAATTTCGGTTATCTGGCAGTAAAAAGTAAAATTCCCGTTAAAATAGGTCCAGCCGTTGTGGAGAATACCCAGAACAAACAAACAAACAGACAAAATATAATAATATAAAAATATAGACAAAGTATAAAAAAATTTTTTTTTGGTCATTTGTAGCCATATCCATTCATCAAAAAGTTGTTATTTTAATTGTACATACACAAACTTTATTTTTATAATACGTAATAGAGAACAAATAAAAAATTGGAAATAAAAGTAGTATGAACTATTTGAATAGGAAAACAAAATAAACTTTGAAAATGTTAGCTTTGATACTTACCACATAACTTCAGAATTGGCAGTATGGATTAATTCCTTCGCCTATGAACTATTTGAATAGGAAAACAAAATAAACTTTGAAAATGTTAGCTTTGATAGTTACCACATAACTTCAGAATTGGCAGTATGGATTAATTCCTTCGCCTGTCCTATTGAACGAATATTATAACTACTACTTACGAAATCTCTCAAAAGGAAAAAAGTGCCCGATTTTGAAACATTCTTCATTGGTGCTCTGCTTCTATTGGCGTTAGCGTGATGATATATAGCCTATAGCCTTCCTCGATAAATGAGCTATTTAAAACCGAAGGATTTTCTCAAATCAATTCCTGAGATCATAGCGTTCAACCAAACAAACAAACTCTTCAGGTTTATATATTAATATAGATATAATCATATATTCATATAATATAATTGGCACATGTTTAAGAATGCCTTTAAAATATAATTTAACGATAATTATAAATTGTACGTAAGTCTAAAATCGAGAGAAAGATCAGAATGTCCATTTAGTAAAAACATTTAGTGTAATAACACTCTACTGTCGTATGTATCTCTTTAATATTTAAAAAGTATTTATAACCGTATAAATTAATTATTTTATGCTTATTAAAAAAATGATCTTCATTACAAATTACTTAACACAGATTTATTTTATTTTATTGGTTTACTTTCTATAGTTAAAGATTAGAATTTTCAGTAAACTTTCAAAGCACTTATCAAAGCACAATTTCACAAACAGTCATCTAATTGTTTCTATAATGGTAAGTAAACAGCTGAAGTACAAATATAGATGTTTAATACCCATACACATAAAAATAATTGTGGATCGAACCCCTGACCTCTTGATTCGTTAGTAGAGCTTACTACTAGGGTGTACTTGCATTTTGGGGATATAATGATGAGGATAATTTCTATAGATAATTCAATTTCCTATAACTTTGCTTTTTTTGGTAAAATGAGCGAATCTTTTAAAATCTTCAAAACTATGCATAAAAAAAAAGGAGAAAAAATGGCTTTTAGAGCTGATATAATTAAAAGTTAGATTAAAATTGCCATAGGATTTTCTGAAAATACAACTACAAATAACCGTGCTAATTACTAGGATAGCTTAAAATCCGGCAATAAAAAAGGAGTGATTTGAAAAACATACTTTATAAATGCGAAATTTTTTAAATCAAATCTACTTAGGATTAAAATTTAGGAATCAAAATTTGAAGGGTTTTTTCCTCAGCATCGAGAACAATATTTCAAGATGTCAGTAAAAAAAAATAGTTGTTTCAAATTGACGTACGTGTTGTTGCTGAGCTAGTCCGGGAGCAAGTTGACTTCTTATAAAAGTGACGCTTTGCGCTGTGCCTGGAGGCGACTGGCCACCCGGTGATCCCGCTACCACTCCTGGTTGCTAAAAAGTTTTATATGTATTAATACATTTACATTGAAATGCAATAAAAATTTACCAAACATGGTTGATGTGACTTCAAGACAATTCAATATTATAGTGGACGCTACTTTGCACTTCCGCCTGGAATTGATTGAACACTACTACGTCTAAACGTGTTTCGCTCCTTGACTAGCCCGCTCGTATCGGAAGAAGAGTCAACATCGATCTGAAGATGATCCGTGCAAAGTAGCATGCATTATAATATTTAATGATGGATTTATGCAAAGTAACGTCTTCTTCAATCAAATAACTCAAGGGAAATGTCTTACCGTACACCAAATTTTTGTTAATGTAAAATTTAGTAAGCTAGTGGTTGCCTGTGGTGACTCGGATTAATTTGGCCAGGGAATTAGAACTGTCGAAACTGTTTAACTACTTACGAAACAACTTTTGATAGTTACCAAGTAACATGTATAAAATTCAACTTCAAAATACACCAACAGGCGTTTGATGACAGATTTTTTTTTTTAATTTGAGGCTAGTTCATAGCTAGGCAGGCACACTCAGAGAAAACCTATCATGCAAAAAACCTGTGTTAGAAGAAACTCTAAATTTTTATACTATAAGAACGGTCTCGCAATCACCTGCTCTTTGTCTATAAGGATGTATAGATAAGGTTAAGGATATATGTAGTCATAAACTTACCTGTTGTTGTGCAAGTGCCGCCGCTCTCTGAATAGAGAGTTGTCGACGTTTTTGCAACTGAGCTACGAACATCGCTCTCTGTTGTGGGTTCATCTGTTGTAACTGTGCGTGTGTTTGTGCGTCCAGGTGAATCAATTGCCTTCCACCGCCGCCTGCTGTCCATGATACCTAAATCAACAGAATAAATAACTATAACAGTCACCTTATTTTATTTGTAAAGAAGATACAAAATTTACATTGTAATTTGTATTTTTTTTTTATAGCAGTAGACAAAGAGTGGACATTATAGCAAGATGATAAGTGCAATCCAAAAATAACTGTAATGTCCATAATCCATCAGCAGTTTTTATTGTAGCGCAAGCACTTCAAGCCTATCAGTATCTGCATACAGAATAGCTTATCCCGAAACAACAACATTAATTTGATTTCTTTATCATCATGTACATGATGTTTTGAACCTAGTCCGTTTAATGACCCTTAGCTTCATAAATGATATACACCAACCGATCACAGAACTTCCTAACATATCTTACATAGTAAAGGAAAAAAAAAAGTTAAGAATATCATATTTTGTAAACCTTACCCTTGGTCCAAGAGTTCCAGGTTGGGCAATTTGCTGCCTTTGCAGATATTGTTGCTGCTGCCAGGCCACATTCTGGCCACCCTGAACAATCTGTTGCCCACCTGGTGATACTATCTGTTGACCACCTCCATGAGTAATAATCTGTTGGATCCCACCTCCCGCTGTCAGCTGAGATCCTGCCTGTGGTGACTGAGGTAACTGAGATAAAACTTGCTGTGTTTGACCTATAATTTGCTGCCCTGATTGTGATACAATCTGTTGGGAAGACTGAGCGATAACTACTTGATGTTGCTGCCCCTGTTGAGTGATGACATGCTGTCCACCTTGAGATAACACCTGTTGACCTCCTTGTGTTATAATCTGCTGACCAGCTTGATTTACAATCTGACCACCCTGGTGGACAATCTGCCCCTGAGACATAATCTGTTGGCCACCTTGCAAAGTTACTTGTTGGTTACCATGCACCAATATTTGCTGTTGGCCTGTATGTTGGTTTATCAAAACTTGTTGGGGTCCTTGCACAATTTGTTGCTGCCCTGCATTATTTAGTAGCTGCTGCTTTTGAACTAATATTTGATGATGTGTTTGACTAATAGTTTGTCCTTGAGATCCAATGGATTGCTGTAGAATTTGTTGAGGACTTTGTTGGATTGTATGTTGTGGACTTAACTGAGGTTGTTGATTGCTTATCAAAGCTTGCTGTGTTTGCATTATTTGTTGCTGTAATATAACTTGATTTTGAGGATTACGAGACTGGACTAAAGAGTTCCTGATTATTTGATGTTGACCTTGCACATTTTGTACCATTTGTATATTTTGCTGCCTCCATGCACTTTGTACAGGCACATTATTTGCTTGCCCCTGTATTGTCTGCTGAACAGATTGAATTTGCTGACCTAACACAGTTTGCTGACCAGAATTGCCAACTATTTGGTTCAATTGCACATTTTGTGTCTGTTGACCTTGAGAAGTTACTAGCCCTTGATTAACAACACCCATATTTATATTTTGTTGTTGATTGGTCAATGATTGAACAGTCTGCTGTTGAATTAAATTTTGATTTTGTGGCAACTGCTGTCCAGCATTTAACATTTGTTGACTGATCACTTGAGACTGGCTCAAGTTCTGCGATAATTTGGCATTTTGTAAGTTTTGTAGGTTTTGAGTAGATTGTGCCAACTGTTGAGCAATATTTTGCACAGCTTGGGATGCTGACTGTTGACTTAAACTCAAACTCTGCTTCATGGCTAAGTTCTGTTGGTTTAATTGAGCTTGCTGTAAATTATTGGCACTCTGACTTAACATCTGACTAATATTTTCAATTTGTTGTTGAGCTGAGGTCATTGATGTTGGGGTTTGGTTTATTGTCTGTTGTAAATGATGTTGATTACTCTGCATATGTTGCTGTAGTTGTCCTGACATATTTTGCGTAATTTGTGATACAGATGTATTTGGTTGGGAATATTGTTGGTTTTGTTGTTGATTACTAATTTTATTTTGTTGCAACATTTGCATTTTAAGTTGATGCTGTTGCAACATTTTCTGTTGCTGCATTTGTATAGCTGACAATCCATGTGCCTGTTGTTGTTGGCTTTGGAAAGATTGTTGTTGTTGTAAATTTACTTGGTTCTGTAAATTTATATTAGATTGAGCTTGTGATACCACTGTGTTTTGTCCAAATTTTTGCATCATAGGTGAGTTTGCTTGACTGCCTTGTATTTGTATATTCTGAGTGACTATGCCTTGAGGCATGGATTTACTCATGATCCCTGTTGTCGGAATAGAAGTTGTTGTATATCCCATGGAACTAATTGCAGATGTTGCTGCCACTGATGAGTTGGCACTTGAAGGTGGATGATTCCATGGCATCCTTTGCTTCAATTTATCAAGCAATGCCTGGGTACTGTCATCTTTGCTTTCAGTCATGTTTTGAGTTGGAACTTCGTTCTTTGCAATACTTTCTTCAAAGTCAAATCCAGTTATTGCACTGATGCGATCAATTGATTTAGGTAGGGGTTGTGGAACAATCAGCAATTTTGGATGAAATACTTCTGTCACTGCTTGTATTCTTCCTCTCAGACTTTCAATCACCCAATCAGGAGTCACAATTTTTATCTTTGAAGAGGACAATGTTAATGCAGCACCATACTTTTTTCCATTCGCTGAACCACAGATTAAATGAGTGCACTGAGAGTCTAAATTCAGCTTCACTCTGCCACCATGAAATGTTATCAAGGCAAACAGTATTTTAGCATCCGCTGCACTAACTTTAGACACACAGCTTATAACATTACTAAATATTTTATTCTTATAAGGACTATAAGGTTTTGTATTAGCAAGTTTCTTAAGACGTGCACATGCAAGGACCCAATGCTCAGTTACAGCAGGTATTTGGTAAATATCTTGGGCCTCATCAATATCACTGTCTGTAGCATTTTGACCACAGATTAAATGAGTGACATAGTCAGAGAAGTATTTGGTATTCTCTGCACCTCCAGACTGGAGAACAAGCATAATCTGAAACAAAGTCATGAATATTTTAAGAAATTTGTCATTTTATTAATAACATGTTATTACATTACATATGTAAATTGTAAAAAGTTGGAATATGGAAGTTTGAGATTTCGTAGATTATCGCAATATTAGAAAGTACCAATCAAATTCTATAAACTATTTCAGTTACACTTTAGATTACAAACTGTAATTTTTATAAGGTGGGGAGGTGAAGGAGAAAGAGAAAAGGGTCATTCTCTGTCAAAGAAAAAGGTGGGGAGGTGAAGGAGAAAGAGAAGAGGGTCATTCTCTGTCAAAGAAAAAGAAAAAGTGCACACAATTAGCTTTTGAGTCATAACATTCTTAAAATATTAGGTACCAATTGATACTAAAAACTGTATAATGTGAATTTTGTTCACTCGCTCAGCTTGTGTCATATCATCTCAGTTTCAAAATAAACTAACCAATGCATTGCACAATTAAAATACTCTACGTAAATAATTTGAGATGCACTTAGAACCACACAAATATTGCTTAAAAACTAACTTAAAATAATATCAACTGTTACAACAAATTTTATGATTACAACAATTATTTACAAACTTTTTACATAATAAGAGTTAAATATTAGAGAGAACACAAAATTATGTATGAATAGTCAAGTTATCTTGTGAAATTAATTTATTGAGTGTGGTTAAAAAATATCTTCATAAAACCATTTTAAATTTAGCTCTTCTCAATGGTTATATCATTCAAAGCAGTATTTTTCTGTGTGTGGATCTTGACCTTGTGAAGGATTGCAAAGACTATAAAGGGATCGCGAAGCCTTAGTAATAAAGTAAAAATAAGAAACATCAAAAAAAAAATTTGTTAAGGAGATATAATTGAGCAACATTAGCAAATCAACACGAATAAAACAGACATTCATATTTTATATTATGTAGGTTATGGATTTCAGGATATGTTGTTTCATTTTGTATTTAACCATTTAATACATAATAATAAATTTAAAAAAAAAGTTAGGACTTGAATTTTCATATTAATTGTAATGTGATAGACAATATTTAATTTACATAATTTGTTTATCGAAATTATTGACATTAGTGTGGTTTTCATATCTATTTGCACTCGGAGCAATAATTATATACATTTTTGTAGTCAATTAATCAATCAAACGTATGATGTGCAGCAAAATATCAATATTATGTGTACACAGGTCTCTATACAATACGTCGCTATTCTGACCCAATCCATGCAAGCACAATACGGCCAGTTATACTTACTAGCATGTCATCACATGAAATTATAATCTAATCTCCTACCAAAAATACCACTCAACACACCTAAAGAAGTTTTTTTTTTTTTTTCGAACTGACTATGCTATTGACCTGGCAAGGTCTTTACAGCTTCACCGGACTACAAGAAGTTTTCATTTCAGAAATACAGATTAGAAACAGCGAAGCTTATTAAAATAATTGAAATGTTGAAAAACACTAATATACAGTTAAAACATTATTTCATAAAATCTAAATAAAAAATAGGGTGATTGTTGTTTATAGACCAACAATACAATAATACAGACAATGTTGTAGGCATTTGTTATTTTTTTACATATAAAAAGAGATCAATTCTGGTAAATATGTATATAATTTTGCTGAACCATGACATGTAATTTAAATACATTTCCATTGACATTCTAAAAACAATTGTTGCAAGCAAATTAATTTTGAAAATGCAGTGTACAGAATTCAGCTAATCATAATGGCATGTTTGGTAATGACTGAAACTGCATATATTTGCAATCTAGGTTAATTATCAGTAATTACTGAAATAGTTATTGTGAATTACAAGCTAAATTAGACAAGATTTACATAGAAGGTAAATAATTTTATTGTTGCTAAGAAATTATTTATGTTAAATCATTATAGGATTATATAGTATCTTAAATTAGATATTTGACAAAAAAGGCTGAAAAACAATATATACAAAAAAACAAACCTTTTCGGAAACATCTCCAGATATGTAATATTTCACGTCCCGAAACATAGGATCTTGTAAACTCAATGAATCTAAATCGTCAACGATTGTTACCATTTTCTTCTAAACCATTGATTTCCATATGTTTGTGTACTAAAAATGCATTTTACTGAATTTTACATCAAAATGCCGAAAGTAAACTGACACAAAAACGACGTCCATCTTTAAATGTTGCTACTGTCAAAAAAATAAAAATAAACAAACAACGCTTGTCTGTCACTCTGCAACATACTCTTTGGTACAATAATCTCTATCTAACTGTGCACAGTTTTTTACTCTATCAATTATGTACCTATTATATCATTGAACATATTCAAGAGAAAAGATAATCAAATAAAGGCACGTAACATATTATAGTAATTAATGTATTCTACTGAACTTGCATAGGTAAGTAACAAAAACTTTTTTCACATTCGAATGATTTGCCTTGGTCTTCGCACATGACACTAATGACACTACACAAGTATTTGATACTTGCGTCGAAGACTTTGAGATATTTTCAGTCGGCGATTATTCCCTGCTCGGCACTACTGAGATTTCAATATTCGCGCCACCACTAAAATATTAGCGTACCTACTTAAATGTGTAATCATATCTGATTCAAGCGATGACGAAACTCTCATCTTGTATCACTACTTAAAATAAGCTGAGTGCCTTAAGCGCTCGCCTTAGTAGTCCGGTGAAGCTATTAAGACCTTGCTATCTCAGTAGCGTAGTTAGTTCGAAAAAAAAGTATCACTAATACCGAAATAGGAAGAGTCACCGAAAGGAAAGATATTGGGTTTATATTTTACAAATCGCAGACTGTTATATCTTTGTGTACTCTGTATGCGCGGACATCTACAGAGCCGTATTACTAGCTCTCAACAAAATATTTACCTCTAAATCTAAAGATGAAAACCCTCGCCACAATTACTTGAACATCCCCACACACTCAACATGATAGTAAAGTTGACAACATATAGAACTTAGTTATTTAAAAAATATATTGCAAAAAAATTAACCGACATTTTTTAAAATTTCTGCTTGTGCAATTTTTATTTATTCATTGTAATAATTCCAACCAAATATGTCAGATAGCAGATAGTTTCCGTAATATAGATAAAAAAGAATAACTTACGTTTCATAATATTCTTTATTTACAAGTTGTCTACATTTCATATATTGAAAATGTAAAAGTGAAAGTGAAATTTCCGCAAAAGTCTAAGAGCCCGTTAATACCAGATCTTCCTCTTTTAATAATATTTATTATTTTATATCGATATTTACATTTTTTTATGTCTTTTAAGAAAACAATATTATCTTGCCATTTTTTTTGCAAACAGTATCTCCTATGACGCTTTATTAAAACTAAATCACATTTATTTAATAAGCTGCACAAACAATAATAGTAGAATATAAAAGTTAAACTTGTATTGCTACTGACCGACTAACTGAAATATGCGCAGTGAAGGGTTGCAAAAGATCTAAATCACTATCTCACATGCATCTACTCGGATATAAATTTCCTAAGGAGGTGGCCAACTGCCACCTCCTCCTACCGACTCTCCGTTGGCGCAGAAGGCCGCTCTGCGGATCCTCTTCGCGGGCTCTCTCCCCCGCCTCCTTCTGCAAAATGACCTCCTCACAGACGGAGGCCGTCGTTTGCCATGCCTGTTCGTTGCCGAGCATGGGTGAAACCACACTCGGCAGTGATAAGTCTTGCCCTACCGCCGCAGCTGGAATGCGGCGCTGTCCCTCCCACGCAGCACGCACGGACAGAGTGTGCTGCGCGGTGTCCTCGTCAGCGCAGCACTCGAGGCATGCGGCAGTCGGCTCCCTGTGGCCGATATGGTGCAGGTACCATCCGAAAAATTCATGTCCGATGAGCACCTGCACCACCCGCTCCCTGTTTATCCATTCTGGCAGGATCGGGCGGACGGCGTTAATTGTGTAATGCCCGTAACGCGCGTCCACCAGATCCTGCCTCCACTGCCCTATTGTCTCCTCCCTCAGAATTCGCCTCCTCTCCTCTATCTCCTTGGGAGCCGTAGGCTCCCCATTTTTCTTCCTTGCCGCCGTACCGTCTCTAGGTCCCAGGGTAGGGAGCCAGCGAGCACGAAGGCCGCCGCAGATGCCACGGTGCGGTACCCCCTCATGACCCCTTTGCGCCACAATACGCTGTGCTCTACGCAACACCCGCACGTTAGTGGCGCCATAGACGGCCATTGCCCGCGTGACTTCCATATAGAATCGGTGGCACTCAGTGCTCGGCCCTCGTATGTTAGGGAGCAATCAGCCGAGTGCGGCCACCGCCCAAGGAATTCGCGGTCCGCGCCCATTAATGCCTGCACTATACCAACCTACTACTCCTCCACTTATCTGTCACTGTTTTATCTTCAAACTTCCTCAGACATACACATTCTTAATCTTATCCATGATAGTTACACCACACATCCATCCTAACATTTACATCTCTGCCACATGTAATCTTTTCTTATCCTGCTCTTTTGTAGTCCAGTACTCGGATCCATATAACACGACTGGTCTTATTGTAGTTTTATAGTATTATAACTATAGATGCGTCATAAGCGCTTCAAAAACGCCTTGTTAAACAGTGGTTAGCTAGCTACTGTGATCTCACTGATCTCAGTATTGCGTCAGCATTAATGGAAGCATGACATGTACTGACCGTTTCATAAAATGTCTCAAAACTATGACAAACACCATCCTGTTTTATATGATATCGCACAAACTATGCAATTGGTTTAGTAATATTTGAAAAATAATAATTAATCCGTAGTAATAGTAATATAAATGATATGTGAATAAATAAACTGTAAGAAATTTTGCTTCCATAGTTTGTGCAATCTTTATATATAAAAATCGATCTTTGTTCGCTATACATGCCGACACTACTGAACAGATTGTGATAATCATTTAGGGGAATATTCTGGGGACGCTCGAGAGTGTTCCTGTATAAAAAATCTATGTATGAGTTGTATAAAATCATAGGTGGCTACATTTTATGAGAAAATTAAGTTATTTATGTGGCAAGACAGGAAATTTTGAATAAAAAGCGATCGAGTTTTAAAAAATGAACAAAAACAAATATTTCATCTTGTAAATTATGTCCAACTCACCTATGAGATTATTTTGGCTATCTTAATCTCTCGACCAATCACAGGTGCGTATTTGTCGGGTTCACTATCAAATATGGCAATCTCGAAGAAGTTTGGTATCAAATTCGGTAATTTTTAAGGGTTAGCATCAAATGCGGCTGTTGCCCACAAAAAACGTTAGTATTGGTTTATTTTTAAATTTTATCATGCTAAATTTATATTGCCATATAAGTGAACTATCTATAGATTAAAATATAGTTTATACATCAGGCATCACTGCTATACTTTAGAAAATAAACATTTTTTCCACTTTGCCTGAGTTGAATGAGTTGAAGTGTAGATAGCCAGCCACTTTTGATTATATACGACTTATATATAAATGTTTTCTTTAATATATTAATGAAATTGTTTGCCTTAAAAATACGTTTGTCCGTTCGTTTATCATTAGTATATTTTCCCATGGAACATCAGCGCTGCAGTACTACTTACTGTATTGCAGATTTTTGCTGAATGGGTTCGCCAATTGTTGGACATCTAGTTGGTACCAACTTCCAGTACATCTTTAGGTAGCACACATATTCATATGTTTTATTTAATTTGGTTAATTTGATAACCTATTTATTTTCCGCTTTTTAGTTCCTTATGGGTTTTTGATTGATATTGAAGTCGGTTAATACTTTTTTTTGAAAATTTACTTTATTATATATAAAGAAGATATGTATATATAATATGTAATGTATGTAAGTCCCGAAAGAGTTGTCTTGTGCAGTTACTAGAATATATCGAAAGCTATTTGGTAAACATTTTCAGTTTGGCTTGGCAACTAAACATATATGAGATCAATTACATATATACTTATTTAATTCTAAACCAAGCATTGCTTGTATTATGTTAACTGAATAGCTGATATACATAATCATTACATAGTATAAAACAAAGTCCCTTACCGCGTCTGTCTGTCTGTCTGTTCGCGATAAACTCAAAAACTACCGAACGGATTTTGATGCGGTTTCCACCGGTGGATAGAGTGATTAATGAGGAACGTTTTAGTATATAATTTGTCCAGGATATTTTCATAATCTGGTTTTGTTCATAATATTTCATAATTTCATCGTCTGCCGGGCCCGCTAGTTATTTATACAACACTCAGGCAAACAATAACGAAGTAAGTGTCCATTACGAAAAGATCAGTACCGTGCGTGAATCGAACCCGCCACCCCTCGGCTCCATAGTAGGGTTGATTACCACTGTGCCACGAGGTCTACCAAAGTAATCAGGAGAGTACTGAAAAAATACATACTGCATTACTTCTCTTTTTTGTATTGAACAATAATTTAAGCCTTTGATCTTCCAATACAGCGGTTCTCAAACTCTTTTACTCAGAGACACACTAACTAATTAAGCTTACCAATTCGCAACAACAATTTCTGATAGTATAAGGTGAATGAAAGAGAGTCTGTAAATCTCGCGAAACGCTTGGTAGGTGATTGCGACAAACCAACATTGCGACACGGTGGGCTTAATATTCTAATATGTTTTCTTAAGTTATGTTGCAAAGTGATTCTGCAAAATGTGTCTTATTTGTATAGTACTAAATAACATTGTTATTTAACTAAATGTTAAGGAACACCCCAAACTAGTCGAAATAATTACGTCATTGGAGTTTTTGGCGGAATTTTGTCTGTTATGTAGTGGGTTTTCTGTTTTTTATTCATAATCTTGTGTAATATTGGTGGCATCTTCCTTAATATACTCTGGTTATACTGCATCGAAGTAGATTGGAAGTAAAAAGTATGAATTTTGAGAAGTCACAAATACTCCCTAAAAAGTTCTTACAAGGGGTATCTCTTTGGACCTGTGAAGTCTTCACAGGATATGTATTAATTATTCATTTTATAGTGGAAGTAATAAGCTTTAATAAAAGGTATTTTTTATTTGATTTTATTTGATTTTAAGAAGATAAAAATTGAAGATAATAATTATATAAAATTTATAATAATCATGCTGGTAAAAAAATGAGCCGTCGGGACGCCTGGCAGATGTGAAATATCAAAATTGTTCGATTCAAACGAATCTGAGATTCTCAAATTACACTATAGATATGTGAGCTCAGTATGGCAAGAGAGATTGCACACAGTTGCATGCACATGGCATCGCGTCGCCATGTCTCACTCACACACCACGCCCTATAGCGCCACGTCAATAATCAGGCTTACCCTCTTCTATAGATGTTTCACATGAAAATCTATGAGACATTGGTCGGATGCCGATGATTCTTACGAAATATCCAAAGATTTCATGGTAATTCCCGTTCGTTTGAATTAACTCGAATAAGTAATAAGTACATTTTTCCGCTTGCGTTGAATACAGTTAGGGGAAAGGCGTACAAGCAAGAATCGAAATAGAACGTGCATTTTTCCATGAGAAACAATCAGGACGGCGTTTATTACTGTCATATGTATCTATCTTACTTTTGTCATACTCAGAATATCTAATCTAATAAGTTTTTATAATAATATATACATATTTTTAAAGTCCTATAAAGTAATCATCTTAAACACCTCGGACGATCCCTATGGTTAGGGTAAGATGATTCCAATGATCATCATCATCATCATTACCCTTATCCCACCTAAGTAGGGTTGACATAACATGTTTTCTTTTTCCACTATCTCCTGTTAAATGTCATCTCACTATTCACACCTTTTACGCACATATATTTTTCACACAGTCCATCCAAACCTTATTGGTTTTCCAGTACTTGTATATCCGTCCACAATCATACTCAACACTTTTCTAGTTACATGGTTTTCATCTCTCTTCATGACATGCCCATACCATGCTAACCTATTACTTCTCAACTTATCTCTCACTGGTGCTATTTTCAAACTTCCTCTGATATACTCATTCTTAATATTATACATTCTAGTCACACCACACATCCACCTTAACATTCGCACCTCTGCCACGTGTAATTTTCTCTCATCCGTCTCTTTCGTAGCCCAGCACTCAGATGCATACAGCATGACTGATCTTATCATAGTTTTATAAATCTTCCCCTTGAGTTTCAAAGGCATTCGAGGGTCACAAGCTACCCCAGACACATTTCGCCATTTCATCCATTCTGCATTTATCCTATTCCTCACGTCATTATCAATGGCACCGTCGTTTTGTATCAATGAACCGATTGCTACAAGATGATTCCAATGATCATCTTACCCCTATTTCTTTTCTTTTATTTTTTTAAGAAAAACGTAAATAAAAATAAAAATCTGCTAAAATTATAAAACGTCTTTATCTAAAATAATCTCAAGAATATAATATAAAGTGTGCTCTGGTTTATAAATTCAACAAAATCATATACGTACATCTGTCCTTTACTTACGTAAAAACCCTAACACGATTTTAAATATTTATATAACCCACGCTTACTAATTCTGTTTATATGGGTTTATAACTTTAATCCTAACAATATAAATTCGAATGTGAGTTTGTCTGTTTATTTTTATGCTTCCACGTTTTAACTACTCAACCAATGATCGTGAAATTTTGCATACACTTTGTCAAGGGTACAGAAATATACATCGGGTAACTTTTTACTCCGGAAAAAGTACAATGCTCGAGTTATATATCAAATCTACATTAACGCGAGGGGAATCGCGAGCAAATGCTCGTTATGTAATTTTCAGCATGGATGTAGATAATGCATTGTGAACCCTAAAAGGAAGATTGCGTTAACCAACATGCTGAGCATACGGCTGCAAGGATCGGTGCCGCGCTTCGACCACGAAGCATCCGCCGCAGGCATACGCAGGTTATATTATTTTTAAGCCAGGTGAAAGGTTAAACACTCGCAGTATTCTAGGATATGACACGTCATGGTCACATTTAACATATAAAATAATAATACCAAAAAAATACTAAGAAACATCCAGGAAAACCTAAGTTAAAGTTTGTTCTAAGACATTATTCCTCAATAAATATTGCTATTGTCTAAACATTCAGCATGTATATACATATATCAATAATGGAAAGAACACCCCGCTCTGTGCATCCGTTAATAACGATTGTAAATTAAATGCATGGTTATAGTATATCTCTATCAATGATATTATTTAAGTAAAAAGTCGTAGTTACCGCTGACACGATACTGAGGTCACTATTAGCTATCTAGTCAAGTTTTAACACGTCGCGCTCGGAGCACGTATAACGTAGCTACGTCTTTCTACTTATAACATCATTGGTCTCTATATATAAAAATCAATTACCGTATATATGTAAGCGTATCACTTCATAACGGCTGCACCTCTTCGGTTAATTCTTTTTTTACTGTATTTGTAAGGACAAGGTTTGTATGAACGAAAATGTATGAAAAATCATCAAAATTAAAAATCATTCCATGCAAAAAAAAGTACTGGATGTCAGTCTACATTAATCCAAGCGAAGACGCGGTTAAAAGCGAGTCATAATATAGTTGAAGCACACGAGATGTATATTTTTA